>CM072166.1:2080690-2107261 GCA_036850595.1 Rhyacichthys aspro | reverse complement strand
CACTGAACAATTTGAATTTGAGGCTTTTGTTTGATTACATTTTCATAATATATTTTTAACACTACTTTTTGGAGTTCTTATACCTTCAGAATGAGTCAAATTCATTTTTCAGGCGCTCACATTTGTCCATAAGATTAAATTACTGGGATTGGAGGGCTTGAACATTTTGTGCTGCAGAAAACGTCATATTTTAATATTATAAATAGTATTGCAAAAACATCTAACCTGCCAAACTCAGAGCTTTTCACTTTCTTAACAGTTTCTTCGTGGTTCCGCTCTGTTTAAGCTCGATTTCCAGGAGGCAGAGCAAATGGACACAGATTAAACTGATTAATCTGTGTGCGTTAGTTCTTCCTAATGAAAAAGAATGAGGATGTCTGTCCAGGTTCAAGAGTCTCATTAGCCCCGTTTCATGATGAGTCGACCCATTCACGGACGGAAGAGACGGAACTTATCCCAAATTAAAGCTCATTTTTAAGGATTTGAAGCACCTTGTAAGTGTTTTAAGTCTTGATCGGTGTTGAATCTCATCCGTCACCTCCTTAACACCAGGCTTTACTCACATCAGTCTCTTTGTTTTGGTTTATCTTATTCGAGGGTGTCTTTCAAAAGTTCTCCCAGTTTTTTTTGTCCAAACCGAGCCTCGAGGTTGTGACGTTTAGCTTCCAAATCCTTCACCTCGATCCTGGAGTTGTACCAAGGTGGGATTGACTTTTTATTGACACAATCCCCAGTGTATTCAGTGGATTTTTGTTAGCGACAGACGCAGTTAGCTTTTTTTCTTCCAGCACTAAAGTCCAGTTTTAAATTAATGCAGATTTGCTTCAGTTTTCTCACAAACCGAGTCCTGCAAAGTTTCTCAGAGCTTGTGTTAGCATCTTTACGTCTAGCATGTTGTGGGCTAAGCTAGTGTTGGTGGCGCCATATTGTTTTGCTGATTGATGTCGGAAAACTTAATTAATTCTACGTCATTTTGCACAGACAGCTCTACATTAACCTCCATGTGTCTCCCCTTTAGAGTACTGTATATCTATCCTGTCACTCCTAAATCTTCTTCTTCTCCGTTCTTTTCTCAGTGAAGAAGAGGAGGATTCTGGGAGCTACCTGCCGAGGTCACTGTGCTGTTTTTCTCGTCCGGCTCCATGTGAAGTGAATTACGCTGCAGCTTTGAACTCATCCGTCTGTGTTTTTGTTTGAGCTGCACAGACGCCTGGCTCGAATTATTCTACTATAAGTTATAATGTAGGTTAAACTGTTATGAAAACAGATTTAGAATAAAGTGTTTGAATTGAGCAGAAATGGAGCCAAACCTGGAAGCTGTTTTATTTTTATTAAAGTTCAATTCAGCGCCTTATTTCGGAGACATTCACTGCTTTAGAAAGGTTCTCCATGTGACACGACTACTACAATAAACAGATAAACCAGATCCTGTATGTCTCTTCTGCTCTGATAATTACAGTTTGGATCAGTGAGAACACGAAGTAGGACTTGTCGGGTTAAAAACTGGGTTCTTATGTGGAGCTGTGAGTGCGTTCATCCACAGAAATCTGCCCAGGACCAATCACATTAACATAAAGACAAGAACTGCACTTAATTCATCTTCAAAATGAGCTGTTTTAACGTATGAACCGAAGGGAGTTTCTATAAAAATCTAGAAAAGGCCTGTATCTGTCGCTCTGTGGCCTTTGCGCTCAACGGTTTTGGCTGCACAGCTTCGAGTCCTGCCTGAAATTGGAAAAAAAAAAGTGTTCTCGTTGGTTGGTGTCCGTGGGGCGTTCAGGGAGGCCCTTTATCGAGGTATTTCCAGCTCACTATCCAACAACAGACAACCACTCCTTCTGGTGACGGAGGCTGCAGGCTTTATGTATTTGATATGATCTGTATGCCGTTTAAAAAAAGGAAAATTCAATAAAAGCAATTTTGATGAAAAAGAAAAGCCTCTATTTGTGCAGATTCATTCAAGACATCCATTTTCACACATGTTTAACTAAATAATTGGACTAATTCTCAAACTAAAATATTGGTTTTCCAAGAACCATCTTTTCTTCTGTTCAGGTATTTAGTAGTTTTAGCTTGGCCATTGTTATTCCAATATGAATGTTATTTAGTAGTACTGAAAATTACACACATTTAAACGAGCTAAAAGGACTAACGTAGGATAAAAGTCCACAATAAATAAAGATTTGATTTTGAAAAATAAAGCACTTCTCAGACCACCCAAGAAACTGGACTAAAGGATAAACAGCAAAGGTGTTCATCCAAACTCCATCATGTGGATTTATTACCAGCTATTTCTTGTTTTGTAATCTTCCAACTGAGGATTGTGATTAAAAAACCACAGAAACACCTTGACCTTTGATCCTTTAGTCAAGTTACTTTAATAAAACAGTCTTTAACATTAGAAGACTAAGACAAGTTTTAAGAGAAGGCATCTGGACGTAAATTGCACTTCGTTTATGGATCTTCTAACAATCCAATCCAGAGTTACTTACAATACTTTCTACTTCTTGTTTTCCAGTTTCTTGGATTACTACTACTGCTACTTTCTCATGTAGCGCCCTGTGCATAACTCATCTCTCTCAGCTGTTGGAGGAACAATGTTCAGCTGCAGATTTTCAGGGAAAAAGTAGTAACTTCATGCATCATGAGCGCAGCACGGGACCAATAAAACAAGCAGCGATAAAGTTACTTCCCCCGAGAGAGAGACTGTAGTTTACACCAATAAGAAGCTGTAAACAGAGCTGTATTTACCTGCGTTGTTCTTGTCCGTTTGCCGACCGCCGCCTGCTTTTCCCTGCGGTTGTTTCCCGGCGGGATTCTGGCTCGGATCATGTCTGCCGTCGGCAATCAAGGGCTTCCCGAACCTTTGAACCTGACCGTACCGCTCTCTCGTCAGCAGATCTTGCATATAATAGTCTTCGTCGGCACCGATCGATCCGCGAGCGAGGATCACGAGCCCCGAGAGGATTCCCACCAAAACCGAGGGGGCAAACAGGCCCGAATGTTGTCCTTTCATGGCCCAAGGAAAGGTTATCTCCAGCTTGTCGCTTCTGTCGGTTTGAATCCCATCTAAAAACCTCAGTTTGGTCCCGTCCCACTTGAAGAAAAGAGTTCAGAAACTTCTCCGAGTCACAGGGAAAGCAGCGGAGCCAGACGGTCCACGGAGGGAGGAGGAGGCAGCCTGGGTTTGATGCTGGCAGGTGGCTCCCAAACTCTTTTTCTCTTTTTTTTCCCTCAAAGTTACTTTCTGAGTCAAAGCAGTCCCGGCGGCTGACACACGGACAGCGACTGAACTGGTAGAAGTGAAAGAGACAGAAAAGCCTTTAGGGAATCAAAAGATGACACATTCAACATCTGCTTTGAACTCTTTCTCCTCCCACTCTGTCTGTTTTTTTTTTCTCAGTGTGGGAGACTCGAGAGAACAAACAGGTCTGGGATTAATGCAGAACCTCAGTCGACGGTAATTACGCAAAAAGTTGCAACATGGATTTGTTTTTGTTGGCAGTTTGTCCAATGTACATGTGTCCTTTGAGACTTGACCCATTTTTAAATTTACATCTGTACTTCCTCGTCATAAATTTGCTTTGGATCATGAGAAAAATGGACATAATCAAAACATAAACATTTGTTTTTTGTGCCCGATCGAACCCTGAACCTTCTCCTTTGGATAAATCTACTCAGTACTGGCCTAAACTATGAATTAGATTTATCTCCCTTCATTTAACAGCTGTATTTATGTTTGTGATACAGTAAATTAATATGAAATAATATCCCATGCAGTGTTATTATTGAAAATACAGTTTGCCCTGTTTATTATCACATGGTTCCTGCATCTTTTGGACCAAAGGCTAAATATGAAACTGTGCTGTTCTGTTCCAACCATTTTGACCTCGTCCTGATGAAGATTTTAATGAAATAAGCTGTGTTTTTTTTTACCTTTTCACCTTTCCGAGAGCCTCAGCTTCCTGTTTTCTGTGATAAAGACTGAAGAGCACCAAAAGGACATATTTTTTCACTTTTTTCTGTGATTATAAAGCCTAGTATTAGGTCAATGCACGAGTCTAGACCTGGAGCAGTGTTTTCTGAGCAGCGTTGGCCTCACTTCAGGTAAAAAGGAGCGCTCCCATTGGTCGACACTGAAGGAACAAGGAAATAAACAAAGAAAATGTGTTATTCTGTTGAAAATTCGTCTTATTTTACAGAGAAACAGCTCAAAAAAGATAAAAATAGAGAAACAGCGGCAAATGAAACATGGATAAATGTTGGAAATTGCATCCAGAGGTAGTTTAATCTGTGTCCGTTGGTGTTGTCTCCTGCAAATCCAACTCAAATCCACAGAGAATAAAGAGTTATGAAGGCTGGCGTAATGTTAATAAATACAGGTTTAAAAAGACCAGCTCTTAATGATTAATCTCCACACTTTTCTTTGTAATGTTGTGTTATTGTAGACCTTCCTGGACCCAGACATCTACACTTTAAAGTGTGTTTGAACCGAGGAGACTCTGAGGCACGTCTCGACAGCGATGCCCTGTGTGTGTCACTCCGCATCACCGTCATCTTTTTCCAATTTTAGTCACTGGAAAAATCATGGAAAATGGCAAAACGAGTCAAATCCGAAGCTAAATTTGATGTCGTTATGGAAAATACTCGAACCGAACGGATAACATTGCAAGTTAGACGCAAAAACAATTGAAAAAGAGCAGTTTTCCAGCGTTATCTTTGGCATTTAAAGCACATTTGAAGTCACTGCGGAGAAATGTCTCGCCCTGGGCCTGCTCTACTCATGAAGAAGTGAGATTCCACAGACTAATAACTACAGCTCTGACATTTCATCAACCTCAGGCAAAAGCAATAAAGCGGCGATAATAATCTCCTAACAAGACGACTGCCCTGCTTTGAATTTAAACACGTGGACAGAAAATACTACACATCTGAGCTTCGTCAAACAACTTCAAGAAGAAGAGAGTGATGTGCTGTCGCTCCCCAAAACAATCTATTTTATAGCGTCCCGTCACTTTAAACATTCAGAGAGAAGTATTAAATAAAATAAAAGACTTGCATTGTTTAATTATTTCTAAAGCTTGATGCCAGTCATTTTTCTTTGGTTAACTTTGGTTTTATTTAATTCAATAAAGACAGTAAATGCAGTGTTTTTAATTCATGAAGATTCGTGCAACTCACAAGAGACAGCTGTGGATAATAAAGGATAGCTTTGTTTTGGAAAAAGAGAGAAGAATTTATGATTTTTCTTCTTGGGATTTGGATATTTATCACAAAAACAAGCTTCATTTGAGAGAAAATGTAGTTTTTCCTTTATCTTCTTGTTTTTATTACTGTGGTAAATTCATTCTCTGCATTAACCCAAGACCCTCTCCAGATCTCGGTTATTGGTCATGTTTTTTAATTTGATGTTGGAGGGAAACTGGAGAAAACTCACTTAACACAGCTGTTGATTGGACGATTAATAATCCTCACAAAACAAAACAAAAAAAGTATTCAAATAAAGCTTATCTTGTTGTACACAAAAGAAAACCTGCTAAATGTACTTTTTCTTTTAGTTTTGAAAAGATTGTGTTTATTTGCAGCAGCTGCTTCAGTTTTAAACAGAGTCAGTGTTTGTTTTATGAATAAAAACCAGGGTTTCATTTGTTCTTCACCTTCAAAATCAGGCTCGGGACCATCAAATCCATCAACAAACCCTAAAAGAAAGTTTGAAATAGACTTTATGGTTATGGAAATTAAACACAGATTGTTTATACTTCTTTAAGCTATAATATGGTGATTTTATTGTAAATATAGGTCAAGTATTGGCAGCCTGTTTGTGCATAAAAAGAACACTTTTTCAAATTAAACACTGATTAAAACATTGCATTTATCGTCTACACTGCATTAAACAAGATATAGAGTCATTGTTGCAGCTCTATCAGTTCAGTAATCTTTCAGCTCATCTTTTAATCATTTTTCTAGACATTTTTCCCAGTTTATAACATAAATCGCTGCACGTTTTCGTCTCATTTGCAGCTTGTGTGTCGTGTCTCGGTTTGTGCTTTCTCAGGTGAGCGTTGGGAGCCGAGGCGTCCACGTTATCGCTCGTCGAGGCAGAAGTAAACGGCGGATAAAGCTCGGGGCGGTTGTTGTGACAATAGCTGTCTTTTCGTGTGAAGAGCGCACACAGAGGCAGGACCGATGGCCTCTCTAATCTCCGTCTGAAGAAGAAGAGGAGCGGCTGAAGGCTCATTAATTGGCCGTCAGCGTCCGTCAGTGACAGGTTAGAGCCTCGGTGTCACATACCTCCGCTCGGACGCTTTACCGCATCGTAAACGATAAACGGAGAGGCCGAAAAGAGCATCTGAGGGTGGACACTTTTAATAGAACATCCTCCAGGACACGGCAGAATGAGCAACACCAACAGGCTTTAGACAGAGCTGCATACATCGTCTCTAGTTTAAATAAAGGTGAAAATAAAATGAGAAGGATTAATTCTGAGACAACTTTGGAACAGGATAAAGTTATAAATGATAAGGTATAAATAAAAACAGGCCATTATTAGATTTGGAAGCCGCTTGCAAAAAAGTGAGCCCACATTTACCATTAACAGTTCAAACTTGTGTTAAATGAGTTTGATGTTTATGAAATGGTTCATATATTAATGAAAAATGACATCAGTTTCATGAAGTGTGTTTATCTCACGTCATTAAACAAACTGTATCTGATATTTTATCTTCTAGATGAAAAAAAAATGGTTAAAACTCAAATAGTTTATTGTAAAAAAAAAAAAATTTATAAAAAAAAATCAATAAAACCAACTAGGTTTATTGGGATTGTAATAGATGAGAACCTCTATTCAGGAACAGAAAACCTTGGACAACCACTCAGGGCTCCCATTGGTCGACACTTGTCACATGACGTTCCAGGAAGTTTAATAGCTGCAGATAAAGTGTATTTTCAGCTGAATATGTCTTTTAACAGAGAAACAGCTGAAAAAAGAAAAGCATCAACAGAGAAAAGGGAGACAACGTAAAACACAGATAAATACTGTCAATTCAATCACGTAATGTTTAACGAGGAGGAGATAATTGTCGTCCTGACGCTGAAGTCACAGCTAAGCTAACGCTAAACTCTAAACTTCAGTTTGGTCAAATGGATTAGTATTTTGTGGTTTTATTTTTTAATAAAAGAGAAGCAGGAGAGGTCTCTAGGCTGATTTTGGAGGAGAGTCTGAGACAGGGATAAAAAAAGAACATCAGGAAGTGAAGCTTTAATGTGTTACTCTTTTGAAGTGACACGTCCCTTTGATTATTTTCAAATCAATCTCAAATTTTTCTTTGTACAAAAGCAAAGACATACACCAACAGTAAATGTGTCATGGTTCCAGAGTGGAGACAGTGGAAATCAGACACAGCTAAGTTTGGCTCAAGGCTTCAGTGATGTGTTTAACCTGAAGAAATGTCCCATCAGCAGAGTCCGTGCCATCATTGCATTTAAAGTGCGTTAATGCGCCAAGCTGTAGAAACCCTCTTATCTTTTTATAAGGGACCACTCTAATCATAAACTGCACAAACACAAAGAGACGGTGCGTCACAAACATCCGTCACGTCGTCGGACGGTGGCTCGAGGCCAGTTCTTTTAACGAGACCAACATCTCTGTTTTAATGATGTCAGCGAAAATGTCATGTGACACCTTTATGGACGTTAACTATATAACAACCTGAGAATTTATGACCTTAAAGCAGTGCATTTCATCAGAGTGGAGGGAAAGCCATTAAGATGTGTTCATTGTTGGTGATGTCTTTGATAAAGGTACAAAGTGTGTAAAGATTTGTAGGTATTTTTAATTCTGTAAAACTGGATAAAAGGAACTAATCTTAGAAAAATCATCTGAAACTGAAATGCTTGGCTCCTTTAATTGTTATTTTGTATTGTAGACCTGTTAAACAATCTGCATTTACTCTTTTTACTATTTATTCAGGCATGCATGTATTTTTTAGCATAATTTTTAATTTACATATGTTTAGTCTTTTGTTCTAGAATCATTTTTCCTTTATTTTTTGTTCTGGCCAGGTTATCTTTTCTTATATTGTTTTATTTGTCTTCGTTTCTTGAGCAAGACTGTGAGCTGGAAACTATTATAACTGTATAATACATCGATATAAAATATTGATCTGCCATTTTGATCCGGAAACATTTGATTTCCACGCCATCTATTTTACAATTACAAAACATATTTATATTTGAAGGCTTATTGTCTTTAAAAAACATTTATGTCACTAACAAAACTGAACAAATAAAATATAGAACCAAAATGAATCCAACAAACTTGAAATCAGCGTTTGATTTGTTTAGTTATAACACATCGGTCTTTACTTTTGTTCTTTTAAAGGAATAAACTCAGAAAATAATCTGTGTTAGCATTATTTGAGTTTAAAATGCTAGTAGCTACAACACAGAGAAATGATTTAGCACTTTTATAAACTAAAAGATTGTTTTTCTGATTTTTTTTAAAGGAAATTTGGCCAATTTAACCTATTTAAATGGCTTTGTTCACAGGCAACAGAATGTCCCTGCAGGGCCACCGTAGCTTCAGACCTGGTGATTAAAAAAAACACCCAGAATGTCAAGAAAGAAACAGCTTTAGTCATGATCAGCCTGGCTTCCTGTTACATAGTGAGGTAGATAAGTGACACAGTGGGTTTTTAACAGAATACGTTTATTCAAATCGACCCAAAAACCAAAATTAAAACAAACAAAAAGGAGGAAACGTCTCATCCACATGATGTTCTCTCTGGTCTCGACTGTGGTCAGAACTAATCACTGCATCATCAAAGTCCCGTCGGAGGTGGGCGACTGGGGGCCGCCGTCGCTCCCTGAGCCTTATTTTCGCCGTCTCCATGGAAACGGAGGAGATCGCGGCGCTGGTCAGTTCAGTCGAGCAGAGAAAACCACAGCTGGGACTTATTTAATTAATCGTTGCGAAGATTCGGAAGGTATTTTCTAATTAACTGGAGACTGAGGCGACGGTTCGGGTTCAGTGTTTGTGGTTTATTAAAAAGGAAAATATGTGAGTGTTCTGGAGGAATGAAGAAGAGATGTTTCTTTATTAAGTGTTTGGGGAAATGTTGTCTAAGAATGGCAGCAAACGATGGAAATGGAGCTAATTATGTTGTATTTAAGACCAAGAC
Organism: Rhyacichthys aspro; assembly: GCA_036850595.1. NCBI lineage: Eukaryota > Metazoa > Chordata > Actinopteri > Gobiiformes > Rhyacichthyidae > Rhyacichthys > Rhyacichthys aspro. The sequence goes on along the minus strand of CM072166.1, from coordinate 2,098,082 downwards.
CAGTCTGTGAAGCAGTTTATTATTATTTAGACTAACTTCACAACCGGACTAGACTTTGTTCTTGGTTGAATTTGAAGAAAGATTTCAATCCATGACAATAACAATGTGGAGAAATAAATAATAAGTTATATAAGCTGGTCTTTTAAATCCAGTCTGAAGATAATATGCAGGTTGTGGACTGTTGTATCCACAATAAGAGGTTTTTAATGTAGGTTTTAAACACTGCTGGACATATGAGTTCAGTAAAGTATGCTCTTTATGTTTTTATAATTGAAATAGAGATGTATTATTAGAATAAGTGGTAAAACATGTCATGGATTAAACTAAAGCATAAAGATAAGTAGCTCTTGTAGAGTTTATTGGAGACAACATAAGACTTAAAGAGCCTAATGTTCATGTGTTCTGATCCAATCTCAAGGTAAACGCTGTGAATATTGGATTTATTAGTTTGGATCAATAATGAAAGTATCAGAGTTCTCAGAGAGCCTCCCGTCACAGAAACACAGAACAGTACCAAAAGAAGCGTCCGTTAGACTCAGAAATAAAAGTATTTTAGCTTCTATTTAACAACATTAACCCCTTGTGTCCTTTTTAAATCGTTCTATTCTTAATGAAGTAGCGATGCTTGTCTTTATCTTTATTTATTGTGGACTCCATTGATGTGTGTTTGTGATTGGACTGATTACAAATAAAGTTCTCTCATGGGAGAAATAAAGTTCTTTGAATTATATTGAATTGAATGGACTCTAATAAAAAAGGTAAAAGTTTCAGAGCCTACCTCCTCGTTTTGTCTTCTTCACTGAGAGTTCTTTGTGCTGTTCTGTTTGAGAGGGACGCTCTCTACTGAAGGTACAACTCAAAGATCAGCCTCTGAAGAACTTTATACTTTATTTTCTTCGTTAAAGTCACAGAAGGTATTGATCTGAAACAAGCTACAGGTGAAAAACCTTAAAGACAAACAAATTCACAAATTAGCAGTAGTTTAATTGCTCAGAAAAGAAGATGACAAAGTAACTCTGATTAGTTTTAGCAAATAGCTGCAAGGTAAGTGCATTTTTATATTTTAACACAAACCATGCATTTGAACTTTTACTCATTTTAAACTGTTAAGATTTTAACCAATACCTAATGAGTTAGTATCCTTTAGACACATTTTAAGACTTATCTTTTAAACTATTTAATATTTATTCATTTAAACTAAATTGAATAACCTAATTCATTCAAACTACCAGATCTTAGCAACAAAGGAAATCCAACAGTTTAACAAGACACTTTGAGTCCAGACAGACTCAGGAAGCAGCTTTTAGCGTTAGTTTTACCTGTCGGCTGTCCTTCAAACTTTGAGGAGAGTCCCATTCTCAGTCAGGTTCATCCGCTGTAAAGTCTTCGTTCTCGAGCTTTGTTCGTTCTCGAGCTTTGTTCGTCCTCGAGCTTGTTCTTTGTCCTTCTGCTTGGCTCCAGTGTGTTCTCCAACCAGAGCATGGCTGTGCAGACAACCTCTAGTGATAATTACCTCCACCTGGCTGCTCAGGTGAAGGGGAGGGGCAATCAGGCAGTTCAACTCAACAGAGAAAACACAGGGAATAATCACATGATGTAAACAAAGACTCTCTCTGAATTCTAATATAAAAACATCACATCAATGAAAACAGATCATTTCACCTGCCCCTCTCTCTGTGTGGCCCTGGTTCAGAGGCAAACACCATTAAATTTTATTAAATCCAGTCTATGAAGTCTACAGTAATTGTCAGTTGTCTGTTTGTCATCCCTGGAGCTTATTTTAGCCTGTTTTTTCAACAAATAAACCACAGAAACACAGCAATAGTGATAGTGTTTAGGTCTAGATTCATAAATGGCAATAGCTGAGTCCTTCCAGGTTTGAAAATGTCTGGACTATGCATCATTTAAAAAGTATTACACATGAATCTGGTCTAAAGATGTTTGCAGAGCTGTGTGAATAACAGCTTTTATTGCTCCTGAACAAGACGTCTAATAAACCCACATCTGTGTTTTACTCTTAGCCTCAAATCCAATTAGCTCCGTAACCTTAAACCTGCAGAAACATTTGTCGTGGCGGGACTCATCTATGATCAGTGGCTGTGGCGGGTTTTCCTTTTGGACTCCACAGTGTTTGTTACACTTAGCGCTGCTGGGTTTGAGCTGGGTTTGTCTCGGTGGCTTCGATCCCGCCGCGGTTCGGCTCTAATATCGCTGACTTCCTGGACACCTGCGTTTCTAATCACGTCCGCTGCAGCTGGACGGGAACGGAGCAGGACAGATGTTTGACTCTGAAGGGACCGATCATTCCGATGGAAGGACAATAGTTCTAATGGTTCACAAAAGAGCGATGAAAATATATGTTTCCAACAAGAAGAACGTGAAGGTTCATCTCAGTACAGCCGGGTTTGGAACAGAAAGACTTGGTTTAATCTGGCAGCCCCATCCTTCACGGCTTAGACCAGAATTTAGATGTTTTAGATATTTATTTGTGTTTTTTTTCTTCCATAAAAATGTTTGAATACTTCTGTTCACGTGCTTCTTTGTTGACATTAATGGATGCTCTCATTGGCCGTTGTTCCAGTGGATTTAACGCTATTTTCTTGATTTTAATTGCAGTGTCGTAGTCGAGTCTCCAGTTTTTGAGTCCTCAGTCTTCAGGTTTAAGTCCAGGTCCGAGTCAAGTGATTATTACTGGAATTCGAGTCACGAGTCCAAGTCCTGAGACCGGTCCGTCCAGATCGAGTCTGAGAAAAGTTTAAGGATCAATTCTGCCAGAAAAGAATCCTGGATATTCAAATAAAACACAATGATTTACACAATGTGTTAATGTTGACTGTAGGAGTGTCTCTGGACGAGGCAAAACCGGTCCAAGTCTGAGTTTAAGTCCAAGTCCAAGTCTAAATCTATCAGTGGGCTCTGGTTAACTGCACAAACGTATCTAAACTGTGTGAATATGAAGTAGATCTAAGCGTTGTTGTCTTCATCTTGTTCCTACAAAGCTTTAAGTATGTCATTTTATTTTAATTGAACTGGACAAATCATGCTTTTTCTGTTTTAATCAGACATCAGGCGTTAATTTAAAACCTCTCTTATGTCATGCAATTCTTAAAAGTTCTACAGTTGTTGGGTCCATTCATCTTCTGATTATTCCTGAAGAATAAATATCTGACAAGTCAAAATGAATTGTTCTGCAGTCCCCGGAACACGAGACGAATTTAGGGAAAAGACATTTCTCGGTTAACTTTGCCAACAATTCACCGCCGTCGAAGGGGAACCTGCGTTAGACGGACTCTGTGAAGGAGCTGAGAGAGAAGAGTGAATGCAGAGCGATGACCCGGGGTTTGGATCTGACAGGACTTTGGGGACAAACACGAAACATCTGGATCCAGTCGACTTCTGATTATAAAAAGATGGCCTCTTACATGTGATAATGTCTTTCTGATGTGTGAAAAAGCTCCGATTCCAAAAGGATGTTGGATCAAGTTAATTCTCATGTGTCTCAAAGCTGCTTCGTCGTCCATTTGTGAAACTGAATATATCACATTTAATTCTTATGCACATTTACTTTAATTTACTTTAACATCGCAGCTGATAAGTTCAATCGTCAGAAGCAGCTGTATCTGTCCAGAATGTAGCATGGACAAACTTTTTTTTCGCTAAACTTTCTGAAAGTTCTTGATTTATTTATTTTTTATCCCAGTCTCAGACTCCACTCTCCTCCAACAACAGCAGGAACCTTTACTGCTTCTTTTATTAGAAAAAAAGGTAAAAACAGACCAATTTTTCACCACAAAATACTAATACATTACATTATTATTATCTCTATCATCTATTATAATTATCTCTGTCTCGTTTATCCATTTAACATTAACATTTATCCATGTTTCATTTGCTGCCTGATCTTTTTGAGCTGTTTCTCTGTAAAATAAGACATATTTCCAACAGAATAACCCATTTCCTTGGTTTATTTCCTTGTTCCTTCGTTGTTGACATCAGTGTCGACCAATGGGAGCGCTCCTTTTACCTGAAGTGAGCTGTGATTGGACAAAATCCTGCTGTGGACTGATCATTCTCATCTATTAAAATCCTTCATTATAAAGACTAGATCACGTCTTAAGGTCTCATTTTTACAATAAACTTTAGGAGATTACACTGAAAAACTAAATGAACCTCAAGTAAGAATACTCACTTGGTTTTGGATTTAATCTTAGTTCAATTCATTTAAAATAGCAAAAAGCACATACATATAAATAAAAATACAATATACAAAGTTATATACACTTCCAAATCAAAAGGAAACTAACAAGTCCTGCTTTAGAGACACATTTGCATAATTAAGGACATTTTTAACAAACATTAGTTAAGATTAGGTCTGGTCTGTATTTGCTGTGACCTAAAGCCTGCCCTCTTCGTTACTGTCTCTTTAAGACTCGCTCAAAGTTGTTTACGTTTCCAAATCCATTACTTTTTAAAATACTTGGCTCTTGTCGTCTTTGGATCTCAACTGCACCAAAAACAAAATGACATTTACATCATTTTTAGTGCCGTCTGAGGGTATTTAAGTCTGGCCAAACAAAACCCAAAGAATCATTTAAACAGACAGGTCCTGTCGGCCATTTTATGTCTACGTATTTTTAGTAAACAGTGAAAATAAGCCAAAGGTTCAAGACTATTTCTGTATATCCTAAACAGATGTTGGAGAATGCAGAAACAAGACGTTAATGTGAGTAGAGCTTGGATTAAAGGGGCATTTAGACCGGGGCAGTACAGTCCAGGTCGGGTTCAATTAAAGAGATCAATACGAACAAATCAAAAAACTCAGAAAACTCCAACTGTGAGTCACTAAAAGAAAATGACGACAAAAGAAAAGCAAAACAACGTCTTCTCGAACAAAACGCGTCTTGTTCTTGATTATTTTAAAAAGAAAATAATGTCAGGATTATGTTCAGTATAATATTCTTGGTCTCAAACAGGATTTATTTGCTTCTTTATCGCAGTTAATAGCAACACAGCTACGATTTATTTACATTTGAAAACTAATGAGTGCAACTTTAGAAATCACAGTGTGTTTATTTCAGATTTGATTTGTTCCTGTTAGAAAAGAACTACAAAAGACGCCATTATTAAAGCGATTCAGCGTAACTTCCTTGATTTATTTATTTTGAATATGTAGAGTCTGTTTAAAATAAAATGAATAATATACAAAAAACAAACAGAATTAATCAGAAAAACGGAACAACAACAAGCAAAACGGAATCATTCATGTCCGAAAAGAAGTGGATGAAGCTTAACTTTTATCCAGTAGAGGGCGCTGTCCCCTCTACAGACTACAGTAGAGACTATCCAAGCGGCAAGTTTGAAATTAAAAACATGTCTTTGGAGGTTTGTGTCACTGAGATAGACCTGATTCCACTGATCTCAGTCTAAGAACCTTAAAAATGATTTGAGAATATATATTTTTGGGTTAAAAGTGACACGATGCTACTTTAAGACGAAGTTTATCCTGAACAAACCTGGACCAAAGTGGACCCTTCTAAACTGACTGTACTTTTTAACTCAATGGAAACGTGGACAAGTAACTGTCTGTAACCAAACCTAGTCTAAAAAGCCTTGGATTAATTAAAGGGTTTAGTTATTCCAGTACTTCTCACTCTGTCTTGGCCCAGAATCAGAGAGTTTAATCAAGTTGATGGATCACAAATGTTTGTTGCTTGTTTATCCAAATTTTTCTCTCGAGATCTCTTTAAACCTCGGCAGCGTTTAGAGCCCAGTCCAACAGTGAATTCTCCTGGAGTTAAGTCAGCGTTGATCGTAACAGAGAGAATTTAAAAGGGCAAAAGGAAACGGTGATAAAAGCAGAGCGGAAACTCGTGAAGAAAGCCCCGTTCGATGTTGATCCAACGTGACGGAGCAGAAATAGGCCTCAGAACCTGTGTCAGGGGCTGGACGGTGGCCTGAAATACCCCGGCTTCAGCCCCGTTCACCTGTCGTCCAGAGCGGCTGCAGGGCTCAACACCGTCCAGGTAGGTTTCTCACCGGAGCACGAGGCTGACGGCCGGTTGTGTCTCCTCCAGGTGGACTGCACAGCCTGTGTTGAAAATGACTAAACGCAATAGACATTCGTACATATAATTATTTCTATCTGGCCTATGTTCATTTAAAAAAAAAAAAAAAAGTGCTGTTCCCAAGTAGATTTTTTAAATGTACAAAGCCATTATTTTCATAAAGATATTTGGCTCCAAGGGTCGACAGTCTCTTTATTTATTTTTTTGTTTTGTTTTATTTTTTATTTTTATTTATTTATTTGTATTTTTATTTTATTTTTTGTTTTTATTTTATTTTTTGTTTTATTTTATTTTTAATTTATTTTTATTTATTTATTTGTATTTTTTATTTTATTTTTTGTTTTTATTTTTTGTTTTTATTTTATTTTATTTTTTATTTATTTATTTATTTGTATTTTTTATTTTATTTTATTTTTTGTTTTTATTTTATTTTTTGTTTTGTTTTAATACAATGTGGCTTTGAATTTATTTATTGTCTTTTTTTTTCTATGGGAAAAATATCACTAATTAAATTTTTAAGAATAATAATGGGGGAAAAAAGCTTTGTTGTCATCCATTTAAATCCTTAATAATAATAATAATAATAATAATAATAATAATACATTTTCCACAGATGATTCCTGTTACAATGTACAAAGAGTCATTTCTCTCACACTTCCGTCACCTCTCGACTACGCTGGACTAAACCAGGCCAAACTCGTCCAAAACAAACACATGTCACTAATTGTAGCTTGAGTTTAAACGAGTCAGTTCCTTTTACAGTTGATTTTCTTTGTAAACGTTTCAATTGTCTCACTTCATCTTTTCATCGCCGACGTGTGTCTTCCATTGACACGTTCGTTTACTGTCTTTAAACTTATTTGGTGAAAGCGCAGAGAATGCATGTGTTTTGAGTTATTACTTGGACATAATCTTCTCATTTTCCATTGATGAGTCTTTCTTTGTGTGGTCCAGACTCTTCTATTGCTTTCTGCTCCAGTTTTCTGTCACTTACTGTGGTAAAAAACAAGCTCTGGATTTGAGAAAAGGAGATAATGTCACGCTAAACTCCAGTCAAAATCAATTTTGAGAAGCATCAGTGAAGCAGAACTTTCTTCATCAAGATCTGTCCAAGTCTGAAGAGCAAATGATTTACACCGACTTTCATGCACTTTGTCTGGATTTAGTTTGAAAATTCATGAACCACAGACAGAAGTGATTTTTAAAAAGTCGATCCAAGAACTTTTTTGTATTTTAAATGTTTTTAATTAGATCTTAAAAGGTAAACTTTGTCAGATACAAACTTATTTATAAGGTCTCCTGTAGCTGCAGCATATTCTTCAGTGTTTTCTGCCCTCTTGTGGCCAGATGGTGCAACTGCAATTATTTACATTTTCCTAAAACAACACTTGTTTTAACTTGTGTTAAATATTCTCCTGATGCAGACACAAACTAATCTACCAGTGCATTTATGTCTTATTTATATTTTAAGTCTGTATAAGCTGTGTTTGTGACGGCTACAGTGATAAAAGAAACATTAATGAAGCTCGAAGCCTAATATTCTGCCACAGTTCTGTCTTTCTTTGTAAATAAGATGCAGTAGATCTACCCAAACTACTTTTAAACTGCAGTTTTAAAGCAAAATCTTACATTTTTAGCACAAATAGAGTCTCTCTTGGAAACAGATTCTGGTTAAAAAATGTATATTTGCACAAAACGTATTGTCTTTCACCAAAAGCCAAGATAAGACTTTAAAGAGTTGTCCTAAAACTCTTAAAAACTAGATTACTGATAATATCTGGAGTCAAAGTTGAAAAGACGTTTGTGTTGGATGATAGTGTTTATCATTAGAGCCAATATAACATCATGACTTCAGTGATTATTCCTCTTTTTTTTATTCCTGTGCTACAACGATTAATCTTTGTGTAAAGGTAAGATTTATTGATGCTTTGTGGAAGTTAGGAGCAAAAGGCTTTATTTAACGATTAAATAAATACGCCATGTTCATGATCCTTTAGACTGTGCTCATATTTAAATCTAGTTTTAAATGGGGATTTTATTTATTTATGTATTTTCATTTAACTTTTGTGTGAGTGCGTTTATTGTTTTAACTTAATTTAATTGCCTGACAGTGAAATTAAAGCTTCCCATTCCCACTTACGGTCATTTATGTAATGCTTTTATACTTTATTGTCCTTTTGATGATTCTTTGATTGTAATAGCACCACTTTTCTTTGGGATTCACACTTGACACACACCTGACCCAAGTTAAGTGTAAATAATATCAGAATTTCATTAGAAAAACGTCATCTTTTGAATAATTTGACAAGAATAGAGGAAAAATAACCACATTTTGTCTGTTCCTTTCATATTAAATGTGCTGTTTCCACCTCCCACCAGTAGATGGTGCTGCTGCTTCACTAATTCTTCCCTGTACACTCCATATTCTCTCACACACTTCTCAAATAAAGACACCACTCTGGTTTTGTAAGTTTTATTTCACTATTTACTTGTGTACAGCTCATAAAACAGTCACAGTCTCTCTCTGACTCACTCATTCATCTCTCACTCTTGTGCTTCACCGAATCATCTCTGCTTTTATAACTTAATAATAATAATTTAAATAAAAAAGGTTGGTTTGCGTGGGCACTTGTCGAGAGATGAAGCCTGAACGAAAAGAAGTCGATCTGCAGAGTCAGTGGTTGTTCAGGGACAGTCCCAGAGGAAAGAGTCATTTCTCAAAACTTTGGCGAGTTTGTGGTTGAAGGGTTTGTAAAAGTCCCTCAGGAGTTCTTTAGTGAGCGACAGCATCGGGCCCAGGTTTTTATCGGCCGGTCTCCGAGTGTTGGACGCCGGGTTTCTGGTGATCTCTGACTCCAGCTGCTTCGACAGTGGACCTGAAACAAACACACCCGGACACTTCAGACAAAAACAAAGCCCAGTCTCGCTTTTTCTCTTGATTTCTGACGCCAGGAAATATTCCAGAGTTCATACGTTAAGCTCTACTTTTGCCTGAACTGTAAACGTTTGTAACAGAGAGTTTCCAGACAGTGTTTTGTTTAGTCTAAAAGAATGAAATATGGACGACGGTTTGTTTTTGTTCGTCCAGGTGGGTTTTTACAGGTTTTAAACGGTTCAGGGGAGTCTTTTCACGGCGGTAAAGCAGTATTTTGTGGAGGAGTCGTCACTCACCGAGGCTGAGGAAGTGGAAGACTTTGTGCATGGTGTACTTCCTGTTGGAGGCGTGGTCTTCCAGCCTCAGAACCAGGATCTGGTCTCGACTGAAAACCGAGAGCCAGTCCATCAGGTAAACGATGTAGAGCCCCACCTGCAGCCGCACCTGAGGACGACAGACCACAGGAAGAGGTTATTTTACCGTCTCCAAAAGAATATCGTAGGTTTGAGACTGAACATGTGCTTAAATGTCTCCCTTGTATCTTCCATGCACTGCTCTTGGTTAAAGCTCCAGTTTTTCCTCCAAAATACTAATCCATTTGACCAAACTGACGTTTAGAGTTTAGCGTTAGCTTAGCTGTGACTTCAGCGTCAGGACGACAATTATCTCCTCCTCGTTAAACATTACGTGATTGAATTGACAGTATTTATCTGTGTTTTACGTTGTCTCCCTTTTCTCTGTTGATGCTTTTCTTTTTTCAGCTGTTTCTCTGTTAAAAGACATATTCAGCTGAAAATACACTTTATCTGCAGCTATTAAACTTCCTGGAACGTCATGTGACAAGTGTCGACCAATGGGAGCGCTCCAAGGTTTTCTGTTCCTGAATAGAGGTTCTCATCTATTACAATCCCTCAGAATAAACAGTAGATGGATCATAAAGACTGTTTTTACTATAATCTATTTTTAAAACTAGAAGAAAACAAATAGGAATGTGGTAAAACTACACATCATGGCTCTAGATTGAATGGTGTTTGATGAATCTGTGGCAGCCTCAGAGACCGAGGTGCTCCCTGAGGCTGTTCGTTTTTCAGTCGAGGGGTGGACCTCTGGACGCTGAGGTGAGCCAAGAGTGGACGGTTCTGTGAGTCGAGGGAAAAACTGGCCCGAAGCCTCGAACCGGGGCCGTGCTCCAACTGTCACGAGTCTGCTTTGTGATTACAGACGACACTGAACTGGGCACATGGTTCAGACAGAGTATAACAGGCTTCAGTATTTTAGAATCCAGCTTCCTCTTTGAAAATGAGCTCTTTTCAACATCCAGAGCCTGCAGAGAGGTATATAAGTCTCCTGTGTGGTATAATAATGGTTCATATTATTACATTTTAATATTAATGTTGTACTTGAGACTAGTGTTGTTTTTGAGACTGATCTTAAAGGTCTCAGACATTAGAAATAACAAACCACAACCGGTTTATTTCATTTCAAAAGTCAAGTCAAATCTATTTCTAAAGCACAAAAACAACCTCAACAATAAAATAAATATAAAAAACACACAAGATAAAGTACTAAACACTCAATCGCCTCAAAGTGATCATCCAGATTTACACTTTGGCTTTAATTTATCATTCAGTGCTCAACATAAAGCAAAATATAGGCTTCTTATTGTTTTTAGCACCACTTAGAATCAAACCCATTTATTAACATATATTTTTTTGCATTTTAACCTCATACGATTGTTAAAAAAAGGATAATATTCACAAATTAGATCCTGATATTGGACTAAAGGAGAGCAGGACTTTAAGAACTTCAAAAAGTGACAAATGCAAGACCTTTTCTAAGTTTATGGAGTGGCTTTGTGGATGTTCTTCTCTGATTGTTTGTATATAGTTGCATCCAGAGGCATTTATTTATTCTCAAATCCAAAGAGACCAGACTTATTCTTTGTTTAGAAAAGTAAAAGAACGAGGACGTCTGCTTTAACTCTGTGGGAAAGGAGGAAAGTGGCACATTACAGTGAGCTATTCATCACTGATTTAAAGATTGTGTTTAAACGCTGTGGGAAAAGTTGGCGTCGAGTCTAAACGCTGAGGCCTTGAAAAGCTAACGCTGGGTTTGTTTTGTGATTTCGAACGACACCAGCAGAGGACGAAACACAAGAAAGAGCTTCTGAGCGCTGCCAAACCCACAGCTTTAATGTGTGCTAATGAAGTGTGCATTTCACTCCATTTGTGTTTTGTGTTGGACCCTCTCGCCTCTCTCTTCTCCTCAGCTCAGTGTTGCGCCCGAAAGCGTCGCCGCGTGAAAGAAAAGGCGGAGGAAGTGCACTCACCGGCATGGCGTTGTTGACCGTGGTGTTGTAGACGCAGGAGCGCATCGTGGACTCGGAAAGGCACCCCTCGAAGAGCTGCAGCGACTCCGACACTTTTTCGTGGAAATCCTCGGCCGACTTGTTGGCGATGCCGAAGTAAAGGTAGTCGGAGTAGAGCCTGGAGGAAATAAAGACGGTTACAGCCGGCATTAGGTTAAATATCCCTTGTTGTTAGCTAAATCTCTGCCAGTTTTCACCACTATCTCCTCTCAAATTAAACATTTTACTTTCTTTTCTACGTCACGTTTCATTATGAGACCATGCAGTGTGTTTGGAGTTGTTAAAAGATGTTAAAAGCCTCCAACAATGTGGCTAATTTGCATAAATCAACAACATACACTGTTTCCGTTGATCAGTTTCCTAAAGCAAAGCATTTCAATAGTAATATGATCATTTTTTGTGATTATTAGTGTTTTTATCGTCACCTCAGACATTATTGGAGCTGCTCTGGAGCTAACGGCAGCATTAGCTTCAACACAGATACGTAATGGCTATTTTTTACATCGTCCAAAAATAAAAACTCAAATTAATAAATGGCTCCTGTAGAATGTAATGGAACGTCTTTAACTTATACAGTCACATAAATGAAGGTGAAATACTGCTGTGGTTGAACATGTTTAGATGTGAGAAGCATTAAGACCGTTGTCCCTCAACAGCTTTACAAAGAGTTTCCTGTAGAGTTTAGGCAGAATTTGTGGTTAGCCACATTGATCTGAAAACAAATCACATGATGTTCAGTGGAATAACCTCCGTCTCTGAGCCACAGCTTGGTCAGACCTTCCTTTTCCTTCTCAGAAGTAGACTGAGCAGGAGAGTGGAGTCACTGTTACCGAAAGACAAATGGCACAGAAAGCACTGACCACAGAAGCCATAACTTGTGCGGTGAGTGTGGATCTCCTGAAGGATCCGGTGACTGTTCCCTGTGGACACAGCTACTGCAGGAACTGTGTCCAAAACCACTGGGACCGAGAGGACGAGAAGCAGCTCTACAGCTGCCCTGAGTGCAGGCAGAGCTTCAGACCCAGGCCTGTTCTGGTCAGAAACTTCATGATGACAGGTTCAGTGGAGCAGCTGAAGAAGACGGAGCTCACAGCGCCCCCTGCTGACCACTGCTACGCCGGACCTCAGGATGTGTCCTGTGATGTGTGCACTGGGAGGAAGCTGAAAGCTGTCAAGTCCTGTCTGCAGTGTGTGGCTTCGTACTGTGAGACTCACCTCCAGCCTCATTATGATGCCGCTCCGTTACAGAAACACCAGCTGGTGGCGCCCTCTGACAAGCTCCAGGAAAACATCTGCTCTCGACACAACGAGGTGATGGAGATGTTCTGCATCTGCTCCCTCTGCTCTGTGGACCAACACAAGGACCACCACACGGTGACGGCAGCAGCAGAGAGGGCCCAGAGGCAGAGCTGCAGGCCAGACGGGACCAGCTGCTCCAGACCATCCAGGACAAAGAGACAGACCTGGAGAGTCTCCAACAGGAGGCTAAGGCCATCCGTCGCTCTGCTGATGATGCGCAGCAGCAAAGTGAGGAGAGCTTCACTGAGCTGATCCGTCTCCTGGAGAAAAGACACTCTGAAGTGGAGCATTCAGACGGGGCCGGCGCTACTTTGAGGATGTGACCACAGCTGTGTCAGCGCTCAGCCATAAACTACAGCTCACTCTGAGAGACGACCTGACAAACGTCTCACTGGCTCTGACTCTAGTCCATGATTTACTGCCACAACCTGAGCCCACCTCCAGAGTGGACTTCTTAAAATATTCACGTGAAATCACACTGGATCCAAACACAGTGAACACACGTCTGTCACTGTCTGATGGAAACAGAAGAGCAACAGTGATGAGTAAAAGTCAGAGTTATCCCGATCATCAGGACAGATTCAGCAGGTGTCAGGTCCTGAGCAGAGAGGGTCTGACGGGACGTTGTTACTGGGAGGTGGAGCGGGACGGGTGTATGTAGCTGCTGCATATGAAGATACTGAGAGGAAATGCTTCGATGAATGTGGATTTGGAAATGATGATAAATCCTGGGCTTTACACTGTAACAAAACCAGTCACTTATTCTGGTTTAACAAACTCCGGTCCCAGGTCCCAGGTCCCAGGTCTCAGGTCCCAAGTCCCAGGTCCCAGGTCCGGTTTCATCCAGAATCGGGGTTTACCTGGACCACAGAGCAGGGGTTTTGTCCTTTTACAGCGTCTCTCGGACCCTGACCCTCCTCCACAGAGTCCAGACCTTCACTCAGACGCTCCTCGCTGGAGTCCAGTTCTTCTGGAGCAGAGACACTGCACACTTTCCTAAACTACAGTCAACCCCGTCATAACTGTTTGTTTTAGTCAGTTTGTTTAAGGACCAGTATATTACTTTAGTTTTGTATATTATCAAACCATTATACTTTTAAAATCTGTTCTTGTGTTGGACCTTGAACCCAGTTTTTTGATGCAATAAACTCCTTTGCACCAGTTTTTTGCTTGTTTTATTTTGATTTTACACAAATAACCTGAAGAAAATCCATAAAAAACAAGAATCAATGATTTGAAAAGGGACTTGTTAATGTCCAGAGGATTTCAGGGAGCGGTGAAAACTCACTGACTTGAAAAACAATACGTTATTAATGCTAAAGGTGGATCTAGAATTCAGTAAATTGTCAAAAGATGTTGTTTGTCTGAAGTTTGTCTGCCTCATACTCTCACCCAATATATACTGGCTTTTAAAAGAAACATTCATAACATTTCCATGTCTTATTTGACCCAGACTCTCTTCATAAAAATGTATTAATTATTAAAAATGCTGAAAAGTCTGCATCTAGTTTCCTGCAGAGACTTAAAAATAGTTATTCACACCTGATCTACAAACTAGTTTCAAAAGCTACGTCTAAAAATAAATCCTTCCCTGACTCTAGCACCTCCCTCAGGTTTAACGGAGCAGCTGCAGCGCCCCCTGCTGGCCACTGCTACCTCCAACAATCGACACAAAAACCCCACTCTCTCCAAAAGAAAGTCTGCTATATTCAACTCATCATGTGACCCTTTGTACTTTATCAAACTCTGAAGGAAAAACTGCACAAAAGGTCAAAGTGTCACATGAAAAGACACCATTTTCAGTTTACTGTTTAATAAAATCTACTCTGATTTGTGTTTAATGTGAACAGTTTGATCCATACCTGACCCTAAATGCACCACCCAATGTTAACTCCATTATAACTGGATTAAATATGGCTCTCTTTCCATAAATGACCAAAAAAAAGGAACAATTACACTGCGACTGTAACAAAAAGATGTCAAACGGGACTTTATTATTAAAAATGGCACAATAATAAATCTAAAAATGCGTGCAGTTTATTTCCTGAAGGATTGACGTGACAGACAATTACAGCGAGCGTGTTCAGGCAGATTCTGGAGAAAAAAAAAGACAGAATAATCCGCGTTGAAAGCCTGAGGACTGAAAGTTGACAGAAATCCAGACGAAACAAAAGGGAACGTGTCTTTGTTTTGTGTAAACGCTGGAAGTATCCGTCTGATGTGGACTGTAAATACTTCTGATGGAGGCACAACTCACTCTGGTCATGTGATGTTTATGGTTAAAGCTTATTACCTTTAAATATAGTCTTCATTTTGACGGGATTTTGCGTAATAAACACATACTTAGAACACGTTAATGACAGGCTGCACTTCACACGTAAAGAGAGATAATTGATATTTCCTTTTAGATAAATGAGTTCAGTCAGAAAACAAGAACATATTATCACATACTACACTCACATTTGTATTTCTACCTCATCTTTCTCTTTATAATTTCTTTATTCTTTCTTTAAATCTAGTGCAGTGGCTCTACATTTTGTATTTTATGTTATATTTGTTAATAGAGGTAATATAGTAAACTATGTAATGTGTAAATATTAAAATATCCTCTTTTCTTTAAGACTATAAAGGTTTAACTATAGAACCACAGTAATTCACCTTTTTGTTTTACCATTTCACTAAAAGGGCATTTCCTAGAATAAGATTTCAATCATTTATGTTTAATTATGTATAAAAAAAGACATATTTTGTGATAATAAATTTTGAAATAAACACTAAACAGTAAATCATATCAAAGCAGAGTTGTTTTTCATTTAAATATACATTTTTTATAAGATTTCACGGTTGCGTCTCTACATTTTGTCAACATCGTCAGACATTTGTTTTAAAATCTGAAAATATTACGGCAGCAGGACATCTTCAAGCACTCATTAAGTTTTATAGTTTTTGAGTATTTTGAGTCTTATTGTTATAAAAAGTGCATTGTAGTGAAAGTTCCGTGTGTTTGTGTGTGTTTCTGTGTGTTTCCATGTGTTTGTATGTGTTTGTGTGCGTTACCTCTCGACTGGATCCCTGAGCATCACGATGAAGCGAGCGTCCGGCTGCAGAGCGTGAACAAAGTCCTGAATGAGGAACGGAGGCTCTCCTTCAGTCGTGTTGTCGTAGAAGTAGACCCAGGCGTTGTTGTCCCACATGGTGGACGCACTGGCTTCTCCTGCAACAAACACAACATTTATACAAAACAGGGTCTATTCTAGAAACAAACCCAGGGTTCATCCAGGACTAACATCGAGGGACCTCTCCTGCTTCAATTTGATTAAAAAATAAAACCAGACCAGTTTTTCCTCCAAAATACTAATCCATTTGACCAAACTGAAGTTTAGAGTTTAGCGTTAGCTTAGCTGTGACTTCAGCGTCAGGACGACAATTATCTCCTCCTCGTTAAACATTACGTGATTGAATTGACAGTATTTATCTGTGTTTTACGTTGTCTCCCTTTTCTCTGTTGATGCTTTTCTTTTTTCAGCTGTTTCTCTGTTAAAAGACATATTCAGCTGAAAATACACTTTATCTGCAGCTATTAAACTTCCTGGAACGTCATGTGACAAGTGTCGACCAATGGGAGCGCTCCAAGGTTTTCTGTTCCTGAATAGAGGTTCTCATCTATTACAATCCCTCAGAATAAACAGTAGATGGATCAGAAAGACTGTTTTCACAATAAACTATTTGGTTTTTATACCATTTTCAAACTAGAAGAAAAAATCAGGAACAATCTGTTTAGGATAATGGTCCAAACACATTACATTTTTAAATTTCAGTCTTAAAAATACATCTCAAAGACTTAGCACCTGACATTTAATGGTAATCCAAGTAGATTAATAAAGAATAAAAACTGCTCCATGTGACTTTTTGTCTTTTAAAAGCACAACACAAGTAAATGCTCCGTGTAAAATCTGTAAAGTTAGTGCTGAATGATGGAGCTGGAGTTCAAAAGCCCTAAAAGTGTGAATAAAAATGATCCCGACTGTGAGAAGGACTGTAAAGCGTGTATAATCTAAAGACGGTACTTCAGTTCATAATGAGTTCGAGGAGGTCGTTTCTCAAACTGTTCGAGAGGAGAAGTTATCCTCTTTTCTGTGAAGAGCCCACAATTTGAAGGGAACACAACTTGGACCTTTTCCGAGTCGGGAAGTATTTAGAGAGACGAGGTTTAAAACGATGGCAGTGCACTCAGGTGTGTTTGAAGTGACACTGAACTGAAGCTAAATGATGCTCCATGGGCCAAAAAACACAAGTCTTCCATATTTAGAAACCTGATGCCCAACTCCTCACCTGCTGAAGGCCACACCTGGGGGTTACTCCCTGTGTGGCC
This sequence comes from Rhyacichthys aspro, assembly GCA_036850595.1. Lineage (NCBI taxonomy): Eukaryota > Metazoa > Chordata > Actinopteri > Gobiiformes > Rhyacichthyidae > Rhyacichthys > Rhyacichthys aspro. Next base: position 2,081,103 of record CM072166.1, on the reverse strand, counting down.
CTTAACAGTGTTTTATATGGCCCTTCAGTTCATTGGGTGAGAAATATTACTGGAACTTTACAAAAGACACTAAACTGTTCTAAAGATGTGTGATAGAAACAGGTTTTAGATGGATTTGAACAGGTTTTAGATGGATTTAAACAGGTTTTAGATGGATTGGAACTGGTTTTAGATGGATTGGAACTGGTTTTAGATGGATTTGAACAGGTTTTATATGGACTTAAACAGGTTGTAGTTGCATTTTAATACGTTTTATATGGACATCAACACATTTCAGTTGGATTTGAGCAGGATTTAGATGGATTTTAACATGTTTTAGTTGGATTTAAACAAGTTTTAGTTGGATTTAAACAAGTTTTAGTTGGACCTAAACAAGTTTTAGTTGATTTTAACAGGTTTTAGTTGGATTTGAA
>CM072166.1:2055352-2080590 GCA_036850595.1 Rhyacichthys aspro | reverse complement strand
CTGACTTAGAACTGACTGAGGGTCGGTGCCCTAATATCCACACTACTTTCATTGGAACCTGTCAGTAACTTAAGCAAACAGTTAAAAGTTGAGTACAAACAAACCGCGGCGAGCGAGAGGCTTCGGTCCCGTTCACTCCGCTTACAGCACCAGCCACACGACACACATTATTTGGAGAATCTCCTGTTTTCGTTCGTTTTTCTTCGTCTAAAACAAGAGCAATGCCTTAAAATGAAACTGAAACGTAACAAACCAAACCTTTCAAAACCATCTGTTGCCTTTATTTTCACCGTTACGTCCCTGAAAACAACACATTTCTGATCCGTTTAAGTTTGTGTCACGTCATTGCACTTTTATCTGAAGTTTCAAACACATTAAAGCACACATTGAAGACTTGATTGTTTTAATAATCTGTTAAAAGGTCTGTGTGGTTTCTGTTGGACGCTCGAGGGTTTGAAGTGTTCTCGATCTGTGTACAGTGTTTGTTCCAGAGAATGTTTTATCTGTTTTAATGTCAAACTAAAAAAACATGTTACAGAAATCCAAGGTTCAAATAAATTATTATAGCTGCATTTTATCAGGTCTGTGTCGTCTGGATTATTGGGAAAATGAATTAAAATAGGAAAGAAAACCAAGAGTAAACCCTTCTGCTTCTCCAAACTCAGTTATTTATTCTTTCATAGCCACCTTTTATTAAATACTGGACTATTTCTTTATATTTATGACTGTGTTAAGAGAGAAAGTTTATTTTTTTCCTGTTGGTTTATTAAGAATGAGTCTAAATTGCAAATATTTTATTTCTTTTTGATCTTGAGATGTGACCTTTACCAAAACTAATCCTTTTCTTTTGCTCATATATTTGACAAACTACACTAATAATAACAATAGCAGCTAAGAAGGATGTTTTTTAATAATAATTCAAGCCACTCACATTAATTTTTCAAAGTGAAATGGGTCTGATATATCGTCTCTTCTCAGTCATTCATGGGACGGACTTTAGGACATTCACAGTCTCTTTTATCTCTGTCCAATCGTAGGGAATAAATAAATTAAGTTTTTGAGAGTTTTAGTCTAGTTCTGTCTTGGTTTTAAAGATGTTTTTCCAGAAGTTATTGTTTTAAAATCACAAGAAAGTCCAGAGTCCTATTCTTCAAGTCCTTTCAACAACAATATTATGTCAAAATTAAACAATGTAAGCCTTTAATCTGTATTTATTTAACCAAAAATGATAAAAAAGGTACAACAGACAAGTGTTAAATATTTTTTATTCACTCTTGTTTGATCCTGAGATGAGACCTAAACCTCGAACTCAGAAAAACCAAAACTACTCTTTTTTTTGTCAAATATTTGAGATTAAACACTGGGCCTTATCTTTTTAGTGTCATCCGATCTGTATTTTACTGCATTATTTCTCCCTTAGTTTAAAGTATAATCACTATGGAAGAAAAAAAACTAATAATTAAGGAAGAAAAAAAAAAAAAGAACTTTAGGATTGTAGGTCTTCATTGTAGTGACATAAACTGCCACTAGATGGTGCTGTACTCTTAATTAACAGTGACAAAGTGCATTTTCTGTCTCTGAATCAAAAACTAAGCTAATTTAATCAAATAATAAACATATATATATTATTAAATGAAATAATCAAACAAAACTGGGCACATTTAATTTCTTTTTTTGCTTTCTAAACATATAAAACTCATTTGAAACAAAAGCTGGGAGTGTTTCTGCATTAGTTTCCCTCTTTTTCTGATTTTTCTGACAATAACACACTAACAGGTTCCAAACTTGAGCTCACTTTAACTAAATACTGCATTTTTAGGAACAAAACAAAGCTAAAAAAGCATGATTTACACAAAAAAACACCAAACTTTAAACCAAAACAAGGCTTAATTGAACTAAACCAACTCTTTTAAATTGCATTATGTATTTTTTTGACTTTGTTATGGCTAAAAACATATATATTCCATGTTTTCAAGGGTCTGTCAGTCTCTTAGCGTCTTTAGAGGCTTTATCAAGCAGCAGTAATTAGCCACACGCTCTTTTTTTCTCTCTATTTACTGCGACAGACACTTGGTTTTAATGAGACGCAGAAGAAAACGTACGACGGGCTGCTCAGGATCGATAAAACCCGCTCTAATTAATGTAATGCTTTGTGCTGTAATGGTGCACCTCTGACTTTAGGGGCTTTATATTCACACAGTCGTCTTGTTCTACATTGATCCACTCTCTGCTCTTTTACACCGGCACAGAACGACATAAATAAGAAAATAAATAAAAATAAATTAAATAAATAAATACGTTTTTCACCTCAAACTGCATCCGGTTTATCAAGAGAAACACTGATAAAGTAAACTTATTTTTTCCATTTTTCACACGACTATGTTACGATTTTAATTGATTTTTTGCAACATTTTAGAATAACTCACTATTAAACATTAGTTGAGTATTTGAAACAACTTGATTAATCGTTAATTAATCATTTATTTAGACTTTATCTAAACTTCAGCTTCTATGTAGTGTTTTGAGTCAGAAATGTAATGACTTCTGACTCGAGAAAATGTAAAAAGACTTGTAACTGGACTTGGACTTGAACCAGACTCAGACTTCACTTGGACTTGAACCAAAGACTCAGACTTCACTTGGACTTGAACCAGACTCAGACTTCACTTGGACTTGAACCAGACTCAGACTTCACTTGGACTTGAACCAGACTCAGACTTCACTTGGACTTGAACCAGACTTAGACTTCACTTGGACTTGAACCAAAGACTCAGACTTCACTTGGACTTGAACCAGACTCAGACTTCACTTGGACTTGAACCAGACTCAGACTCACTTGGACTTGAACCAGACTCAGACTTCACTTGGACTTGAACCAGACTCACTTGGACTTGAACCAGACTCAGACTTCACTTGGACTTGAACCAGACTCAGACTTCACTTGGACTTGAACCAGACTCAGACTTCACTTGGACTTGAACCAAAGACTCACTTGGACTTGAACCAAAGACTCAGACTTCACTTGGACTTGAACCAGACTCACTTGGACTTGAACCAGACTCAGACTTCACTTGGACTTGAACCAGACTCACTTGGACTTGAACCAAAGACTCAGACTTCACTTGGACTTGAACCAGACTCACTTGGACTTGAGTCTCTGAAAAGACTTGATGTTTCTCCAAAGATTAAAAGAATATTATTAGAAACAGTTCATTTTCTTCAATAGTTTGACAGATTACACAGAGTTAAGTGTTACTCTCATGATGCTGCCTTCAAATGCTCTCTGTAAAACTCAGCGCTACAGGGCTTTACAACCAAAGACCACACATTGAACATCACTGACATCAAAACATAGAAAATAACATAATATTCAACAGAAATACAAGCACTTTTCAATTGTACTTACTTTGTTTATTTTTTTGTTAAATAAATCCAGATTAAAAGCTTACATTGTTTAATTTTAACATAATATTAGTGTCATTAAAAAGACTCAAAAGGACTTTAAATATAGGACTTTGACTTGTTATTTGCAAAACAATGACTTGTGCTAAAAAGGAGCTAAAAAAAGGGCACACTGCACCTTTAAAGCCTCGGTTCTCTCCTGAAGAGTCTTGAGTTTCCTCCAGACACAATTTTGAACATTGTCCAAACATTTGTCCAGTTTGGAGTCAGCAGGCTTGTATTTCTCACGATTAAACCTTACCCCGACTCTTCTTCTGCTGCAGACGAATGTTCCGGGACGCATCATTATGTCGGAGCCGAGTTTATCTGTGAAATATGAGAGGAATCCGGGCTGGCAGCAGACGCGAGGGTTATCACCGGGCGACAGAGACCCGGCTTTGATCCCACGCTCACCGGAGACCTGCCTCCGAACGGCGCAGGCCCCGCCGTCTTCTGCTGCAAACGAGCGCCGCTTTTTTGGCAGAAAAGTGACGGGACGCGAGGCGCTGAGAGGAGCGAGGCTTTTGACAGACCCAGAGTAAAGACGGGAGAAGTCTAATGTTACCACAACACAGTCGCCCAAAAATACACGCTACACTACAGTCTGGTAAAAAAAAAGGTCTGTATTTCAGATTTTTGACTTTTTTTTAATTGGAGGTGGTGGATGCAACGTAAAACCTTGACATTCCAGTAATAAAAGTCCTAAAAAAGGCTAATCCCACTCCAAATTTACTCCAGACCCATCAGTTTTTCTACTTTTCTTCATTTTGAGCAACACAGAGCTAATGATAGACGCTAGAGACTTTATATTATTTGGTGAATTTTCAAAATAAGCTGCAAGAAACACAATATAAAGATGAAAAAAGCACAAAGTTGAAGATCAAGTGTGTGTTTTTATGTGGTTTTTAAGAATAAAAATGAATGTGAGAGACCAAAACAAGTGAAAAACAGGTTTAATAAGAGACAGATAAACCTAATATTTGTCTAAAATGACTCTAAACACAGATCTTTGTGTTTTTTCATCTGTTTACGTTTCTCTTTCGACTCTGAAGCTGCGTCTGACCTTAAACCTGCAGCAAAACTCCGACAATGAACTGCTTTATCCAAGTGTTACTCCGTTTCCCAGAATTTCCAATATCAAATTTTCTGGTGAATGCACCATTTGATGCTTCTTTTACAACCCTTTACCTTTTATTTTATCACAAATATCTCCTTTAAATCCCATTAGTGACAGTCTTTTCGTCCGTTCTGACCACTTCTTGTCAAAGTGCAGTCGCTAAAATCTATTTCAGGTGAAGCTGCGTTTAAAGAAAAGCATAAATTGTAAATCGCCGGAGAATAAAGTACCAGCTGGAAAATTATGAGCGATGTCGAGCCGTAATAGAAGGAGCCATTCATTTTTTTTTCTCCCGTAGAGCTGCAGATAAATCAGAGAGAAACGCCGGAGCTGCTCGTATTAATGGGCCTTTCGCATTAAGTTTACGACATCTGAGCGCTCCGATAAAGAAACGTACGTCTTAAAGGCCGAGCGACGCGTAATCCCCCGAGAGCGGTGCGTTCAGGCGCCGGCTCACACCTGAGGGAAAAACAGATATGAAGGTATCGATCGACGGCGGCAAGGTCTGGAGAAGGACGAGGGTCTGAGGAGGAATAAACGCTGCCGGAGTCAGGCTCGGAGCTGATTTATGACGAAGGATGAGACTCTTCTGATGCTGTTGGAATATTTCAGATCAAGTTAATAAGAATCAGGAGCTGAAGATGGTGACGTCTGACTTTCACTGAAGCGTTTAGTAAAACTAGCTCTAACATTGATGATTTTAGTGGATTTGAACAGGTTTTAGATGGATTTGAACAGGTTTTAGATGGATTTAAACAGGTTTAAGATGGATTTGAACAGGTTTTATATGTCTTTGGCTTCTGGCTTATCTGGCTTAACCTGTAAGATTTCATGAACAAATAAAATAAATCTGATTAAAATCCATCTAAAACCTGTTTGAATCCATCTGAAACCTGTTTAAATTTGACTAAAACCTGTTCAAGTCCATCTAAAACCAGTTTAAATCCATCTAAAACATGTTCAAGTCCATCTATAACCTGTTCAAGTCCATCTAAAACCTGTTTAAATCCATCTAAAACCTGTTCAAGTCCATCTAAAACCTGTTCAAATCCATCTGAAACATGTTCAAATCCATCTAAAACCTGTTCAAATCCATCTTAAACCTGTTCAAATTTAACTAAAACCTGTTCAAGTCCATCTGAAACATGTTTAAGTCCATCTAAAACCTGTTCAAGTCCATCTTAAACCTGTTTAAGTCCATCTAAAACCTGTTTAAATCCATCTAAAACCTGTTTAAATCCATCTAAAACATGTTTAAATCCATCTAAAACCTGTTCAAATCCATCTAAAACCTGTTCAAGTCCATCTAAAACCTGTTCAAGTCCATCTAAAACCTGTTCAAGTCCATCTAAAACCTGTTCAAGTCCATCTAAAACCTGTTCAAGTCCATCTAAAGGCACAGAGCAGTGTGTATGTGTAAAAAGTGCAATTGGGTTTTCTCTCTTTACTTCTACAGTCGGTACATGAAGCAAACAAACACATTAAATTAAAAACCCACTAGATCAAGTTTTCACTGGAGAATCACCACAGAAACATTACCCTTGGTTTCTATGGCTTTGAAGGGTTGTTTTTGCCTCGACAACTCTCTAAATACACCGTCTACTGACCCAGACCGACCACTGGGGTTTGGTTTTGGGCAAAAATGTTATCGAAGATGAGTCCGAGCAAAACATCTCGGCAGTTTAACGTAGTTCCAGCGCGGTTCTTGGTTCCTTCAGGACACACACCGCTCTCTGGTGAAATCCCCCTCGAGTCACCGACCGCAGACAGTCACGGCGGCTTCTGCCCTCGGACGTGTCCACAAACCCGTCCTCCTCCGGGACGCGGCGACCACAACAGCTGCAGACGAGGCCCGCGATGGAGAGGAGGAGGAGGAGGAGGAAACGGGGTCAGGACGGCTCCCGCAGGAATGTGAGGCTCGAGTCGAACAAACAGCGGTCATCGTGTCGAGAGAGGAGCAGAGGAAGGATTAATGAAGGGTCTGGAGACAAACGAAGGGAGGACGGTGGCTCTGGAGAGGGTCGTCCAGTAACCTCCTCTGTTCTATCTGCAGAGTAACACCAGAAAATATGTTGTTCATGTTCATACGTCTCATTAATAGTGTGGGGAGCATTCTTAATTAGCTTAAAGGAGCTAACACAAAGCTAACGAACAAATGAGCCTGTCAGAACCCGATCTGGGTCGAAATTCGGTTCACAACTTTGGGAACTTGTGTTGCATCATATGTGCAACTAATATGCAGATCTATGTCGTGCTGAGCTTTGTTCTGGTCTGTTTTTCTATGTACATTTGGTTAAAAGCAAATAAAAAATGTATGAAAAAAAAAAAAAGACAATCGGTTTACGCTCGGAACCTTCTCCACAACAATAGATACGTTAAAAAAAAGGCTTTACACAATAAATCTTGCAAATATTTTAGTTTTGCATGATGTTTTTCTCTGTGTGTGTGTGATTTATTGTGAGGAAAGTCTGTTGTGTTTGAGGCGAGCTCTAACCCTCGGTGACAGAGCGAGTCGGGTTTGGGCGGCTGCCACAGAAGCTCTCAGTGTCATAAAGAATAAATCACAGCCCTAAACATCAGCGGGACGGTCTGTTTGAGCGCTGAGGCCGAGGGGGCGCATTAAAGACCCTCCTGTAACGTATAAATACCGCCGCCCTTGGCTCGAGGGCACTACGGCCGCTCCGTCGTCGTCAGGTGAAATGAATCATCCCTGTTGTTCCTGTTAGCGTCCGAGGAAATTAATTACTAATGAGCCGTGTCAAATTTCATTTAGTGGAGGCGGTGAGCGAAGTGACGGCGCGCTGCGGTCGGAGGCAGTAAATCAGTTTTTACCACAAGCTCCACGCAAGAAAAGATGGAGAGGTCGAAGATTTTTAATGTCTACGCAGCAAAATGTGGTCCATTGCAACATTAAACCACACATCAATCAATCAAATAAACTTTATTTATACAAGTTATATATATATATTATTATAGTCAAGGTATTTCATAAAATAAAACCAATTAAAAACAATTGTGGCTTTGTTCCACTGTGTTTTAAGCAGTAAAATAGAATAGAGGACAATAGAAGACGCAATAAATAAATAAAAAATAAAAAAATAAATAAAAAAATAAATATAAATAAATATAAATAAATAAAAATAAAAAATAAAAAAATAAAAATAAATAAAAATACATAAATAAAAATAAAAATAAATAATGTAATATTTTGTTGGACCAGGACGTCACAAAAGCAGCAGCAGACTTTCACTTTATCTGTTTATTTAAGGATCTCCATCAGCCTCTACCACAGTAAACTTCATTCAACTCTGATTCACATTTACACAGCTTCAAATGTCACTAAAACATTAAAAGCATGAGTCCAGTGAAAAACATTAAAAAACTGTGGCAGTAACTTACAGTCTGCTTTAGAGCTGACGCTAATATTTAAAGTAAAAACTCTTTAAAACACTTTAATATTTGCTCAAAGCTGATATGACTCCAGTAGAAATAAACGATGACTGGTTTCCACAGGCTTCAAACTGAGGCCCACACATTCAGACACATGTTTGAGGAATGTCTCACTCTTCAGACTCAGACGTCGCTCAATTCAATGTTTTCACTAAAAGGTTTGTTTTTTTTTGCTTTGGCCAAACTAAAAGTGTATTTATCTCAACAGCCAGAGTTCATTAAAGCTCTTCGTCGCGTTTGCAAAAGGTAGTGACTTTTAGAGAGTCACCGAAACATTCAGAACATTCAGAGACGTCAAAGAGAAATGTTCAAACTGTGAACAGCATCTGACAAAAACTCATCTCCTCCTCGTTAAACATTACGTGATTGAATTGACAGTATTTATCTGTGTTTTACGTTGTCTCCCTTTTCTCTGTTGATGCTTTTCTTTTTTCAGCTGTTTCTCTGTTAAAAGACATATTCAGCTGAAAATACACTTTATCTGCAGCTATTAAACTTCCTGGAACGTCATGTGACAAGTGTCGACCAATGGGAGCGCTCCTTTTTGGAGCATGTGATTGTCCAAGGTTTTCTGTTCCTGAATAGAGGTTCTCATCTATTACAATCCCTTACAATAAACAGTAGATGCATCATAAAGACTGTTTTTACAATAAACTATTTGGAGTTTAAACTATTTTCCTGAAATATAAGAAGTGCAGTCTGTTTAAAAATCAAATCCAAAGATAAAAACAAGCTGAAAGTCTTTTGGGAAATCGTTTCATTTCTCTTTTTCTCACAGTTTTCACTCACTCTGCGTATTTACAACGAGCCGAGCCTGTCTCCGTCTGCGTTGTTTTCTCGTTTGACTTCGTTAATGCGTCCGTCGTGAAGGCAGCCGCTGACCTTTAGTTAAGTGCGATTTAACGACGTGATCAGGTCTTCACTGTGAGCCTACATTTGTCTCAAAACGTCCACGCTGCAATAATCCTGCCTCTGGGTTTGACTGGAGAAGCACCAGACCAGACACTTCTCTGCAGCAGGACTTTAGTTGAATATTGCTTAAAATTGAGTGTTGTCTTCTTACTTCAGATTGTTCCCACATTACTCAATTTAATTATCAAACAATGAACGTTAGAGATATTATAATGGTTGAAAATGAACCTAGACAACGTTTATTTACAATGAGGTGCTTTCTTTCAAGTTTTGTTGGGGGATCTGATCTAATTTAGGAGCAAAATGACAACGTTTAAAGGGTTTTCAGTAACATTTCCTCAGTGAAGTACAATGGTGTCCAAACTTGTTGCAAAAAGGGCCACATTTGAAAAGAAGGAGATTCTCCAGGTTTTAGTCAGATTTGAACAGGTTTTAGAGAAATTGAAAAGTTTAAATGAGACGTTAGTCTGAGTCTTTGGTTCAAGTCCAAGTGAAGTCTGAGTCTGGTTCAAGTCCAAGTGAAGTCTGAGTCTGGTTCAAGTCCAAGTGAAGTCTGAGTCTGGTTCAAGTCCAAGTGAAGTCTGAGTCTTTGGTTCAAGTCCAAGTGAAGTCTGAGTCTGGTTCAAGTCCAAGTGAAGTCTGAGTCTGGTTCAAGTCCAAGTGAAGTCTGAGTCTGGTTCAAGTCCAAGTGAAGTCTGAGTCTTTGGTTCAAGTCCAAGTGAAGTCTGAGTCTGGTTCAAGTCCAAGTGAAGTCTGAGTCTGGTTCAAGTCCAAGTGAAGTCTGAGTCTGGTTCAAGTCCAAGTGAAGTCTGAGTCTGGTTCAAGTCCAAGTGAAGTCTGAGTCTGGTTCAAGTCCAAGTGAAGTCTGAGTCTGGTTCAAGTCCAAGTGAAGTCTGAGTCTGGTTCAAGTCCAAGTCAAGTCTGAGTCTGGTTCAAGTCCAAGTCAAGTCTGAGTCTGGTTCAAGTCCAAGTCAAGTCTGAGTCTGGTTCAAGTCCAAGTCAAGTCTGAGTCTGGTTCAAGTCCAAGTGAAGTCTGAGTCTTTGGTTCAAGTCCAAGTGAAGTCTGAGTCTGGTTCAAGTCCAAGTCAAGTCTGAGTCTGGTTCAAGTCCAAGTGAAGTCTGAGTCTGGTTCAAGTCCAAGTGAAGTCTGAGTCTGGTTCAAGTCCAAGTCAAGTCTGAGTCTGGTTCAAGTCCAAGTGAAGTCTGAGTCTTTGGTTCAAGTCCAAGTGAAGTCTGAGTCTGGTTCAAGTCCAAGTGAAGTCTGAGTCTGGTTCAAGTCCAAGTGAAGTCTGAGTCTGGTTCAAGTCCAAGTGAAGTCTGAGTCTGGTTCAAGTCCAAGTGAAGTCTGAGTCTTTGGTTCAAGTCCAAGTGAAGTCTGAGTCTGGTTCAAGTCCAAGTGAAGTCTGAGTCTGGTTCAAGTCCAAGTGAAGTCTGAGTCTGGTTCAAGTCCAAGTGAAGTCTGAGTCTTTGGTTCAAGTCCAAGTGAAGTCTGAGTCTTTGGTTCAAGTCCAACTGAAGTCTGAGTCTGGTTCAAGTCCAAGTGAGTCTGGTTCAAGTCCAAGTGAAGTCTGAGTCAGAAGTGATTAAATTTGTCCACATCTCTGACATGTTCCATCTATTTCTTCAGTTTGTTGGAGTAACTTCTGCTCAAACGTCTCTAAAGTCTCCAGGTGTCATCTTTTCTTTCTAAACCATGACCCAGCGTCCGGTCCGGTCTCTGGTTCTCGGATCAGCGGCTAATGTTTGATAATCAGCGGTCTTCGTCGGAGCGTGGCGCCGGCAGCTGGACCCGGTCTGGATTAGTATTCTCTCGGTGTTGGTCTGTGACAGAAGCTGCTCCTCTCTCTCCGGCGCTGTCAGGACCACGGTTTATGTGACGGAAATGGAATGAAATGTGCCGCGCAGTGAACTCCGATTGGTTTTTAAGAAGGTTTTGGAGACGCATCAGTAAAAAAAAACAGAGGATACTCTTTTGGACAGAGTTTAAAAGTTAAAATAATCAGAAATGTCGGAGTAAGACTGAGTATTTATCTGAGAAATTCAATTAATCACAAAGTTTAGATCTGGTAAAGCAGGGTTTATTCCTAATTGTCTTGAAGATTTCACTGTGGACTTTAATTGGTTTGTTTCACTTATACACTGTACTTTTATAAAGAAAAAAGGGAAAAAAATGTATTGGAGTGACTATAACAGCCATAAAACCAATTATAGAAATGGCTCTATTTTACTTAATTGTTACAAACAGTTATTTTATTAAGAAAGAGAAGGATCCATTTCTCTTTGTAAAATAACAGCATAATTTAAGTCCATTTCCTGGTTATTTTTCCTGTTTCATTTCACTAAAGTTTATTGTAAAAATGAGACCTTAAGACGTGATCTAGTCTTTATAATGAAGGATTTTAATAGATGAGAATGATCAGTCCACAGCAGGATTTTGTCCAATCACAGCTCACTTCAGGTAAAAAGGAGCGCTCCCATTGGTCGACACTGATGTCAACAACGAAGGAACGAGGAAGTAAACCAAGGAATTGGGTTATTCTGTTGGAAATATGTCTTATTTTACAGAGAAACAGCTCAAAAAAGAGAAAAAACACAGAAAGGGGAGCAAATAATTACAGGATCACGACAGTCTACGATAAAGTCCAAAGATAAAGCTCTAAACTTTGATTTAATGTAACGTATTAGTATTTAATGGTGAAAAATTGATCCGGTTTTATGTTTTTCTTTTCAAATAGAGACGTATCTAAAATAAAAGCCTGCGTTTGAGTCAGAGACAGCGTTTTCTCGTTCCAGAGTCTGAGGCGACAGACGGAGATAAAATCAGGGCTGGCATTTGGAAACGCTGCACCTGAAGCTGCCTCCTTCGCTCTCGCCGCGACAGATGCTCAATTAGTGAAGGCGATGACGGCCGCCAACCGCCGACACCGAGGCGTATCAGCGACTCGGAGCTTTCTCGTGTTCGGGAGCGAGATATCAGAAGATCTACAGAAAAACAGGTTCCCGCAGAGACAACGAGCGATCAGAGACGGCTGGAAACCACCAGAACACAGGTTTGATTCTGTTGATGAAGCGAGACGCAGATTTAAAAGATCGAGGAGGTTCAAAAATAAAAAAAACGCAGATGAAGACGCACTTTCTCCTCAAGAAGTCCCAGAAACGGCTGAAAGGATGTTCATTATTTCTTAAAAATCTGATTGTTATCCATAAACAGAATGGGATTTTAGGAAAGTCCAGGGTTTAGAGCAGTTACAGACTGAGGTGTGCTGTAAAGAGTCACATTTTATAATAATAATCAAATAAAAGTCTTCAAAACCAGTGTTTCCTAATGTTTTTTTCTCCACTTGACCCTTATTTCAAACTCTATGATCTGGTTTTAGTGTCATTTTGTCATTTTCTGCTTAAATTTGGAATATTTTCTTTGTGTTTTTATAACTTTAACCTAATTCCTTTCATTTAATTCACATTTAATGCCATTTTTGTCATTTGTTTTTGCTTTTTTTCTTTGTCTTTATCAAATATATCAAGGCCAAACCCTGTATACTCTTTGGTGAGACACTGTAAACATGTTTGTGGTGGAATTTAAGCAACATTTTTAGTGGTTTCAAGCCATGTGTCTCACATTCGAAGCGACCATTACAGTAACATTTGTTTTTTTCAGCCTGACACAAGTCTTTTTTTAAAACAAACTGTGTCAGAACCAAACCACGAACCAAAACAGAAGAATGCACCACTGCTTTGCCTTGTTTTTTCTGCAGCAGCTGTGGACAAAGTCTTCTCGTAAACTGGGATTCCCACCAACATGTAACACTATATTTGGATTCTGGCTCCAGCTGCAAAACAAACCACGTCGTTTAGTTTAAAGTGTAGTTTTCAGAAGAGTTTAAATAGACTTGAACTCAGGGCAAGAAATGGTCAGCTTTTTTTGAGAATTGTTGTAAAAAAAGGGAAGAAAAGTCAAAGTGAGGATTAAGTTTTGTGTTTTTTTTAGGATTAAGATGATTTTTTTCAGGTTATTTTAAATGTGCTTCAGAAAATAAATAAACACTGCCTGGTTTCACTCTGGGTTCAGTCTGTTTTTATACTTTAGACCTGGTTTAGACCTGGTTTAGTCCTGGTTTAGACCTGTTTAGAGCCAGGTTTAGACCTATTTTTGCTCTGGTTTAACCTCTGAGTTTAGTCTTCTTTTCTGCAGCCTGTGAGCACTGATTTAATCTTGGGTTTAGTCCTGTTTTAGTCCCATTTTAGTCCTGTTTTAGTCCTGCAGGACCAATGTAGTCCTGATTTTAGTCTGGTTTAATCCTGTTTTAATCTTGGTTTAGCTGTGATTTGGTCCTAGTTTAGTCCTGGATTAGTTAGTCCTCGGTCGGTCCCAGTTTTAGTCCCAGTTTACTTTTTGAACTAGGTACTACATTTCTAATTTCTCTGATTTAGTCCCTGTTCAGTCTTGGGTTTTTGGTGTATTTAATCCTGGTTTATCCCAGTTTTAGTCCTCATTTAGCCCTAGGTTCAAGTCTTGGTTTAGTCCTGGTTTTGGCCGTGTTTAAATCTGGTTTATGCAAGTTTTAGTCCAGAGTTAGACCTGGTTTAGCCTTGGTTTAAAGCTGGTTTAGTCCAATGTTAGTCCTTCAGGGTCAGTCTCAGTTTGAGTTTATCTCCAGGTTATTTTTCTAGTCTGGATTAGTCTTGGTTTAGTCCAAGTTCAGACCTAGATTTATACCAGATAGTTTAATCCTGGGTTCGTCTTGAGTTTTGTTGTGGTTTAATCCTGGTTTAGTCTGGTTTAGTCCTGGTTTAGTCTGGTTTAGTCCTGGTTTGGTCTTGGTTTAGTCCTGGTTTGGTCTTGGTTTAGTCCTGGTTTGGTCTTGGTTTGGTCTTGGTTTAGTCCTGGTTTGGTCCTGGTTTAGTCCTGGTTTATCTCTAGGTTTAGTCCCAGTCTTCCTCTACTTTATCCTCTGGGTTAGACCTGGTTTAGTCCTGGTTTAGTCCTGGTTTAGTCCTGGTTTATCTCTAGGTTTAGTCCTAGTTTAGTCCCAGTCTTCCTCTACTTTATCCTCTGGGTTAGTCCTGGTTTAGTCCTGGTTTAGTCCTGGTTTATCTCTAGGTTTAGTCCTGGTTTAGTCCTGGTTTAGTCCTGGTTTAGTCCTGGTTTAGTCCTAGTTTAGTCCTGGTTTAGTCCTGGTTTAGTCCTAGTTTAGTCCTGGTTTAGTCCTGGTTTATCTCTAGGTTTAGTCCCAGTCTTTCTCTTCTTTATCCTCTGAGTTAGACCTGGTTTAGTCCTGGTTTAGTCCTGGTTTAGTCCTGGTTTAGTCCTAGTTTAGTCCTGGTTTAGTCCTAGTTTAGTCCTAGTTTAGTCCTGGTTTAGTCCTGGTTTAGTCCTAGTTTAGTCCTGGTTTAGTCCTGGTTTATCTCTAGGTTTAGTCCCAGTCTTTCTCTACTTTATCCTCTGAGTTAGTCCTGGTTTAGTCCTGGTTTAGTCCTGGGTTAGACCTGGTTTAGTCTGGTTTTCGTCCAGCTCTAGTCCCAGTTTAAGCCTCAGTTCTGGCCTAATATAAAACCTTAAATAAGCTCCTGACACAAACAGTTAAATCCTGACTTTAAAGCCATTAGTAAACGTTCGAGTCCAGAACAAACTCCTCATTGTGTCGGTCCCGGCTCCACTTTCAGCTCTAAAACCTGAAGTCTGAGGGAAAACCCGTCGACTGAAGTGACCCGGGCTCAAAACCTGCCTGTGTCCTTGTGTTAAAGCTGGATTCAGTCGGTGCCAGCTCCAGGAAACGTTATCCGCTCTGACATTTTCCAAGTTCAACGTAATCCCAGGAATTCCACGCAGTTTCTCTTCGGCTTCGTCCACACTTTTGTTTCTGATCACTGTCACTGTCTGTAAAGTATTAACGAAGATGTGTTATTATATAAGTGACCGGAAATACAAAAGAAACAAAAGAATAGAGAGTCAGGTCTGTGTGTGCAGCCTGTCCAGTTAAACCCATTCAAGTAGGTCTGGATCCCCTTCCCGCTCAACCATTAATAACTGTTTAGATTAAACTGTTTACATTTAGTGCAAAGACAGTTTTGGAAAATGATGGAATATGAAGAGAACAAGTATTAAAGATAAACACAGACTTTAGGACAGATTTTAAAGATAGAAAATAATAAAAACTTTAAAAGGTGCAACCAGCCCGCCCTCATTTTTGTTTGAAATGCTCTGTTTCTGCACAAAACTTTAGCTCTGGGTTTAGTTCTACTTTAGACCTGGTTTAGACCTGGTTTAGTCCTGGTTTAGACCTGGTTTAGACCTGTTTAGACCTGTTTAGACCTGTTTAGTCCTGTTTAGTCCTCGTATAGAGCCAGGTTTAGTCCTATTTTTGTTTGTTTGTTTTTGTTTGTTCAGAGTTAGTCCTCTTTTCTACAGCCTGTGAGCACTGATTTAGTCCTGGTTTAGTCCTGGTTTAGTCCTGTTTCAGTCCTGGTTTAGTCCTGTTTTAGTCCCGTTTTAGTCCCGGTTTAGTCCTGTTTCAGTCCTGGTTTAGTCCTGTTTTAGTCCCGTTTTAGTCCCGGTTTAGTCCTGGTTTAGACCTGTTTTAATCTTGTTTTAATCCTGGTTTAGTCCCGGTTTAGTCCTGTTTTAATCTTGTTTTAATCCTGGTTTAGTCCCGGTTTAGTCTTGTTTTAGTCCTGTTTTAGTCCTGCAGGACCATGGTTTAGGACTAGTTAGTGAAATCCAGGTTTTGAGTTTGTGTAGACCCAGTTTATTCTGGTTTAATCCTGGTCTAGTCCTGTTTTTGTCCTGGTTTAATCCTGGGTTAAGTCCTGGTTTAATCCTGGGTTAAGTCCTGGTTTAATCCTGGTCTAGTCCTGGTTTAGTCCTGTTTTAGCCCTGGTTTAGACCTGGTTTAGACCTGGTTTAGTCCTGGTTTAGACCTGGTTTAGTCCTGGTTTAGTCCTGGTTTAGACCTGGTTTAGTCCTGTTTTAGTCCTGGTTTAGTCCTGTTTTTTAGTCCTGTTTTTTAGTCCTGGTTTAGTCCTGGTTTAGACCTGGTTTAGTCCTGTTTTAGTCCTCGTTTAGTCCTGTTTTTTAGTCCTGTTTTAGTCCTGTTTTAGTCCTGGTTTAGACCTGGTTTAGTCCTGTTTTAGTCCTGGTTTAGACCTGGTTTAGACCTGGTTTAGTCCTGTTTTAGTCCTGGTTTAGTCCTGTTTTTTAGTCCTGTTTTAGTCCTGGTTTAGACCTGGTTTAGTCCTGTTTTTTAGTCCTGGTTTAGACCTGGTTTAGTCCTGTTTTAGTCCTGTTTTAGTCCTGTTTTAATCCTGGTCTAGTCTTGGTTTAGTCCTGTTTTTGACAGTTTAAGCACAGAAAATTCATCTTATTGTGCACCAAATGTCCATAAAATTCAAAGAGATTATTTCGACGTAGACCTGATGTCTTTGTGCTCATCCTGTCTTCTGTGTATTTTTACAGTTAATTGACAAAAGGCAGAGTTCAATAAACGTCTGAGTGTCCCATTGTCTCCAGAATAAAAGCTATATCGTCTCTTATTCTTCTATATCTTCCTTTGTAAACACTGTCTGCTGTAAGAGTCAATAGGAGCTGTTGTCCCGATGCTTATCTCGTCCTCTTTTTTTTCTTCTTTTTCTTGAACAAAAGCGGTGAATGGAAGCTCGGTACAATTTCCAGCGACACAAAGCTCTGTTGTGAGTCTGAGGGGACGGAGAGAGGCTGGAGGCAGCGTCGGGCCCTCGTCGGTCCCGCTGAAGAAGGGGGTGGGTTCGGGGCTTTGTCGGGGTCGTTAAAACCGGGACAATGCTGCTACTGTTCACAAAGATGAGAGCTGTGCCCCGGTTCCACACGAACGCCGGAGTCTTACAGTAGAACGCTGCACAGAACGAGACTCTTTTATGCAGCGTTTTTGTCCAGTTTCTTCTTATTTATCTGTGTCTTTCTTTCTCACTTCTCTAAAGGACAAATATGTCTCTTGTTAAAACCCATTTCATAGATTTTTATGATATTTATCACAGTATTTATTTAGTTTTATCATATTTTTTTTATTTTTTATTGATTATGTATTTTAAAACATACATCCAACTTTAAGTCATTTATTTTAATGTTCCTCACAGTTTACCTTTTAAATCTGTTTTCTTGTTTTGTCTGATATCCATTCATTTTGTTTTATTGTTTTACACACGTTGCTATACAAATAAAGAGTATTATTATTCATTATTATAGAGTGCCCATGTTATTATTTTGCTAATTTATCTTGACCTGGCTGCACCTTTTAAAGTTTCTGTTTATTTTTTATATTCTATATTTAAAATTTGTTCTAAAGTCTGTGAATATATGTTTATTGAATGCTCTTTTTTTATATTTTCCAACAGAATTTTTGCACTAAATGTGAACTATATGTGAATATCTCCACCGAGGGATAAATAAAGTCTAATCAAAACTAATTAAAAGGTTCCAGATCCAGTCTTTCTTGTCCATTTCCACTGGTCTGATTAAAACTAACTCCAGTCCTGTTCGCTCAGTGATGCAGTTTTGAACTAAACCGAGTCCACCTTGGTCTGTTTTCAAGTTTTATTTCTATCAGTTTGTTTTATTTGAGATGACTTCTCTTTTTCAGGTGAGTCCTGGGAGTGTGTGATGTTTCTGGTTGAAGCATCAGGAGAAAACCTACAAGAACAACATGTAAACTCCACACAGAGACCGACCGGGAATCGAACCCAGGACCTTCTGGCTGTGAGGCAGAGCTAACCACTGCTACTGCGCCGCCCAGTGCGGTTTGCTTGTAAACGACGGCACTTTTATGGATTAAACTGGATTAAACACATTTTTCGGAAGAAATATGACAAAAAGGTTGCATCAGAAAAGCCGCCTGGCACAAAAAAAACTGGAAAAAAAGCCAATAAACATGACAATAATCTGCTGTGGGGATCCTGAAGGGAGCTAATATTAGAAGATAATCCTCACTCGACCCAAAAGAAAAACATAAAATGGAAAAATGTATGTCCTGTTCTGGATTTTTGCAAAACATGGAGGTGGATTTATTTATTTTTTATATGTTTCTTTTGTGAAACGAACAGGAAATGATCTATTTTTTGATAAAAAATATTAAAAATCCCAGCGTTGACCTGATCTCCCTTGGTTTTCCTTTTAAAGCCTTACTCCTCTTGGCCTGGGCTCTTGTTGTTGCACCTGCCTCTGGATTTATTGTCTTTTTTATTTTCCCCCAAACACCGTCCCGTCTCTCTCAAGAGCAACTGTAACGAGAGAAAACACTCCGACGACATGTAGCACGCGTTCAAACGAGCCGCTTGTGCTTTCAGACGACGTCCTGATGAAAAAAGAATGAATAAAACGCTCCTCGTAAAAACGCAGAAGCAGCCAGACGGAGAAAATGGCCGCCGTTAACGCGGAGAGAGGGATTTTTTATCGAACGAAGCCGAGGAGACGCACTTTGAGTTGAGTTTTAGGGACGGCCCTCGAGTGTCATTTTCAGAGCGATATAAAACGTGAACGGCTCTGAAACACTCACAGAGGAAAAGGAAATGAGTCCAGGAAACAGGAGCAATCTGGGTTTACGAGGGTTTTATGAACAAACGACAGACACACAGAGAACGTGTTTGTGGAAGCACTTTAAAAGTTAGTAAAGTAAAGAAGGTGAATGCAGGGTCCTGAGTTCAGGTTAATATTAGTTTCATATTAAAGAGTTGTTGGGAGAAAGTGATAAAGTAACAAAGAGAAGAGAAGTAAAACCTAATCTTAACCATAACCAGAACGTTTTGTGTAAAGCAGCTTTATTAATGTCATGTTTATTTATTTATATTAACGCAGTCAAAGATCTACTCTCCTCTAAACATCACTCATCATCCTCCAGAATGTTTTTATTGTTGCGATCATGAATATTCAGTCAAATTAATGATTATTACTAAAGTTGGAAGTTCTCTTTGCGAAAACTTATTTTTATAATTTTATAATAAATGTAGCCCATTCCTGTTTTAAACTGAAAAAATGCCCATCTGTCTCCAACATTTTAATGGTAATATTTGAAATGTTCAATCAAATTTATTTAGATTTTTTGTTATTTTTTCTCCCTCTTTCTCTCACTCAGCCCCTTACACTCATGTATTTAATTTAATTTAATTTAATTTAATTTAATTTAATTTAATTTAATTTAATTTTATTTAATTTAATTTTATTTTATTTTATTTTATTCAATTTTATTTTATTTTATTTTATTTTATTATGAATGCAACTTGTGAGTTTTGGTCACAATGTTGATTAAAGGTGCATTAATTAGATTAGTTTCCATTCATGTTTTCTAGTCATTATAGCTGCTAATAAAGTAGAGTTATAGTGAATACAGCAAAAAAACAAAAACAAAAAACAAACCCTCTTTCCTCATTTTTTTGTGAGCTCTATCTGTATTTTCATTCTCTTAAACCTTTTGTAAATCAGGAAGACTCTTCTTTGCTGCATTTCCATGTTTTCAACTCAATAAATCTGACATTATTTCAGCTCCAAACACTGACATTATGAAGCCATCCTCCACAGACCCCTCAGTGACATCTCTACGTCACGAGTCTGTATTTTCAGAGTCGTCAGACACCGTCCCCGTCCCTCGTCCCGAGACGCGTAACGATCTGGAACGTGGACACTTTCCCATCATGCCCTGCTGCATTATTATTCTGCAGCGTGATGGAGATCTCACCTTGTCGTGTGGTTGATGAGACTGTCACAGCGGTGTCAGGCTGCAGGACGACACCAGACGGGACTCAGGTGGAGGCTGAGGCGTTTGTGTGTCAATACAGAAGCAGGAATAACAAGTACTGCCTCCGCTTTGGACGAATGTGGGGTTTTAAAAACAGAAAGACCCTAAAAATCTGATTTAAACTCTCACAGCGGCTTCCATCGAGGATAAAAAGATGGATAATGATAAAGATATTAAACGCACAGCCTCCATTCAATCAACAGCTGCAATTAAAACATCATTACAGCAACTTTTAACAGATGTGGACGTACTGCACAATCTCAGGAAGAAAGGTGATAACTTTGTTGAATATTGTGATAAAGATATGAGCTGCTATCTTTGAATGTTCCCAGTGACATACTTTAAATCTAGGGCGAGGAATAATCCACGACGAGGACTAAAGTCTGCAAGAAGAACTCACTAATAGTTTTACAGTGTTTATTAGGTTCAGTTTCTGTTGGTTTTTATGGGACTTTCCCTGACGCTGCGTTCACTGTCTCCTGTAGATTCTTTTACTGTGGTGAATGTGTCTCTGCAGAGGCTCATTTTACAGTTGAACTGGAGAAATACACTAATCAGACTGGAGCAGGGCCTATAGAGACATGTTATTATTAATATAGAGTTAATACAAACATGATTTAAATCACTGTAACGGCTTCAGAGAGACATCTGTCGCAGAGAAACAAGAAAAATAGAGACAAACAAAACAGAAAACAACGTAATCTATGTTTTTTTAATGTGTTTTTAAACCTGGACAGTATCTTCTTCTTGTGTTTAATCCTTGATTTCATGCATTTGGTCCAAAAGTCTGAACTATCTCCAAAAAAACAAACCCGACCTTGGTTTTGTTTGGTCTGAACCTCGATCCTGGAGCTTCGAACCAAACGAGAAAGTCCATAAATCTAAATCAAGACCCAACCAGAACCACTCAGACCTCTGCATTAATCCAACTCTAATTCATAAACACGACATAAATGATTCACCGTCATCTTCTTCGTCAGCTGAGTCAGTAAAGGTTCTAAAGTTTTGCTAATTCCTCGCCATCTTTCCTCTGTGTCTCTGCCTCCAATTTAAGCCTTATGTAATACCCTCATTAACAAATGCTCCTACTGTGTCTACATCGGAGCTGGTTCTTCTGAAAAGCCCCAGTAGTAAGACTTTCTGCTGGGATTTTCCTCTTTATTTTATTGTCAGAGCTCTGTGCATCTGTGTTGGTGGTCCTTTAATTAGTGACGAGGATCTGGAGCCAACAAACTCACCTTGAAACATCATTCAGAAACTCCTCTCCAACCTGCATTAACTTTCAACAAAATATATGTGTCCTGAGAGACCTGTGCACATTTGGCAGCGTCCACTCGTTTTAAACCTTATATACGACCGAAACCGTAAATCGCTTTAATAGAATTACGTCCTAATTATATATTTTTATGCGCGGCGCTTAAATCTTTTGTCATAAAACGTAAGATACCGAGCCAGGAGCGCTTAGTCACGAGGCGCTCCGTCCAAAAGCAAAAGGAGGAGGAGGAGTAAGTGGGTCAGAGACGAAGATGAACGAGAGAGAGTTCAGTGAGTCATCGTTTTGCGGCGACGAAAACAACCTTCTGTGTCAATAATGAAGGAGGCTGGTGTGAAAAAGGCGAAGATGACAGAAGGTGGAGCGCGGCAGAACTCAAACACGAGATGAGTGTGTGATCGTGGAGTTTGAAGGGAAGAAGAGTGAACTTAAAAGGGTTCAAAAGGGTTTCTGTAGTTTAACGGAGCACATTTCGGAGACTTTTCCGAGACATAATCAGAGAAAAGCAGAGTACTAAAACAAAAAATGCTGCTGAAGTGAAGAAACTGTGGTAAATGAAGGCTTTAGTTGCAGGTTAACATGTTTTTTTTTTGTGATGTGTCCACAAAAAAGCACTAGACAAAAGGAAATATATCCGAAAGTTCTCATCAAAGTCGCACAAAAATAACCTCCTCTTAAAGTTTGTCATTTAAATCAGTGTCAAAATCTTTTATCCCAACAACTATTCATCTTTTAAACTCTCAGAAGTCTCTTTTCATCTTTTTTATAACATATTTAAGTCTATTTTATTTCATTTATTTATTTATTCTCCTCCAACAGTGTTTTAGTGTTGTCTATTATTTGTTGTTTCTTTTATTTGCTGCTTAAATAAATGAATAAAGTGGTCTGTTGTGAGTCCTGCCATCTTCAGCCTCCTCAGAACGGATTTTATTTATTGGTGTATGTTTTTCTCTTAATATCCCGTGTCTCATTTAATGTTTTAATGTATTGGGTTGTTGTTTATGGCTGCTTCATCGTAAATCCTTGCTCAGACCGGCCTACGTCACACATTCATAAATATATTTAGATATTATCCTGTCGTTGTTGTGTGACCTTAGCTGCCTGCAATAAAAAAGAAGAATTCATTTTCTCTAAAAAGACCAAAACAAGCCAGAAGAATAAGTAAATAAAACACATGAAACACCTACTTTCCATTTTGTTTCCGTCACACTATTAAGCTCCCTTTGTATTTCACGGACACACAATCACTCACACACTTCAGAGTGAGTGAGGAAACCGGGAAGTTCATTTACAGCGGCGTGAAAAACAAAAGCACGAAGCGTCCGGAGCACATCCCGAGTATCGACTTGTGGTCGTTAATGTGTCCGGCTCGCTTCTCGTAGAAATGGCCCAGTGGCTCCGAGCGTCTTCTGCTAATGAGCTCCTCCAGCAGTGTCAGAAAACAGAAGAAAAAAAAAACAGCGTAATGCATTATTCTGCAGGAAACAACAAACAGGAAAGTCCGAGATGTGCAATCAGGCTTCGCGGATGCTGGGTATGAATGAAACATGAGGCGGGCGTGTGTCTTTAGAGCAACAGACGCTGATGATGCTCAGAGGGACGTTAAACAGGAGCTGACACCTCGTTAGAAAGTGAAACAGAGATTAAAGAGTTGGTAAATGTAAAAAAATGTAGCTTAAAATGGAGGAGGAGCTCTGATAAAGTGAGATAAATAAAAGAATACAGCAGTGAAGGGAGATGAAAGAAGAGAAAGAAGATGAAAATGATAAAATGATAATGTGTTAGTGTCTTTATGATGCATCTAGTGTTTATTCTAAAGGATTGTAATAGATGAGAACCTCTATTCAGGAACAGAAAACCTTGGAGCGCTCCCATTGGTCGACACTTGTCACATGACGTTCCAGGAAGTTTAATAGCTGCAGATAAAGTGTATTTTCAGCTGAATATGTCTTTTAACAGAGAAACAGCTGAAAAAAGAAAAGCATCAACAGAGAAAAGGGAGACAACGTAAAACACAGATAAATACTGTCAATTCAATCACGTAATGTTTAACGAGGAGGAGATAATTGTCGTCCTGACGCTGAAGTCACAGCTAAGCTAACGCTAAACTCTACACTTCAGTTTGGTCAAATGGATTAGTATTTTGTGGTTTTATTGTTTAATTAAAGAGAAGCCGGGGTACTTTTGTTTATTGTTTATTGGTCTGGCTACTGATACGTAAGTGCAAAGAACTGTCAAGAAAACACAATATTTCTCACCAAACTAATATTTATACACAGATTTTATTTAGTCAGCCTTGAAAAATCATCACTCTAGTAGACTGTGTCAAAAAAGCTGTGTTTTCCAACTAGTATCTGGGTGTATCACTTAGTTTTTTTTATCTCTGAGACAAAGGAAAACTCTAAAATGCTCCACAAATATTGAACAAATGTAAGTGAAATACCTTTTTTATCTCCCAAAGTCTCAGTAAGTCCGACTGTGTTATGTTTGTGCCTTTTAAAAGTCCAATTATAGTCTGTTCTAGTGTTGGATAAAAGAGGGTCTGAGAGTGAAACTGAACACAGACTTATTCTCCACATTCTACTGATGTCTCCACACTTTCCCTTCGCTCGACTGAAATCCTTGAGAGGTTTGCTTTTCCACTCGAGCTGCCGTCGGTGACACAGAGTTTACATCGACGAGGGGGCCCCGGTTTTCATATTACATCTTTGGGAATTCCTGCGGCCGCGCGGCACAGAGCGGGGCCTGTTCACGAGTCCGGCCCACGCCGCTCCAACAGACCCGCGCCTATATTTAGCTGTGTTTACGGCCCATCGGAAAGCGCTTAAAATAGTGTTGAGGGAGACACTTCCAGCCCACAGGGGTCCGCCGGGCTCCGCCGTCGACACAGACCGGATTGTACTACGAGCTGCTCAGGGTTCAGAGAGGAACTGGCTCCTGACGCTCAGTATTTGGGCATTTTGGAAAGAAATCTGACTTGGGTTAAGGTGCCTGAGTTCAGATAATCCTCAGTTTGGGGTCAATTTGATTTTTCTACTGCTTCATTTGGACTGTTTTAAAAATGTAAAAGCACCGTTGAATGAAAAAAGAAGAAACAGACATGACTTATTTCAGGTTAAGGTTCTTTTTTTGTCTCTCGTGGGAGAATTTAGTCTTGGAACAGAGGAGCTACTCAAATAATAACAGATAAATACATCCAAACAACAATAAGATCACACAACATTCACAACAAAAAGTGCAACAACAGCTGCAGCAGGTGATCTGTGTGTCCCTCACATTTACTACATTTTCAGCAAAAAAGATCAAATAAACATGTTCCGACTTTGACTGGAGTGAGCTGCAACTGTCCGAGAAACAACGGTGGAGAAAATAAAAACTTCAGGAGTGAATATGACGTGGTTTGAGAGCGGCTGTAGTGACACAATCATCAGCTGAAATAAACATTAAAGCGGACGTAGTGTTGGATAAATCGCACAGTTTTGGTGAAATATCACTCGGTTCATGATTCGAGCTTTTGGTGTATTTGAGGACGCAGCTCTGTGTGTTTGTCGAGTTTGCACGCGCTCAGTTGATCAGCAGCTTCACAAACAGATGAAGACACAGAAACAAAAGAGACAAAAACGCTCGTCTGAAGGAGTCTGTTTGGATTCTGACGGCTGTGTGTTGATATTAAGACATACTTTAGCCACGTTTTCCACAAACAAACTGGAAATATGTAACGGCTCTGTGCAGTGTTCCAGACAGACCGCTCCAGAACAATAATCCACGCCTTAATTTGATCTTTTTTGAGCTGTTTCTCTGTAAAATAAGACGTATTTCCAACAGAATAACCCATTTCCTTGGTTTATTTCCTTGTTCCTTCGTTGTTGACATCAGTGTCGATCAATGGGAGCCGCTCCTTTTTACCTGAAGTGAGCTGTGATTGGACAAAATCCTGCTGTGGACTGATCATTCTCATCTATTAAAATCCTTCATTATAAAGACTAGATCACGCCTTAAGGTCTCATTTTTACAATAAACTTTACGTGATTACACTGAAAAACTAAATGAAACAGTAAAAAAAAAAAGACTTTTTAAAAGAGGGTTTACTTATCTTTCTGTTTTATGTCAAGAAAGTGGTAATTTTAAGCTATTATTACAGTTTTCAGAAGGAAAGATAAACCAAATCTAAGTTTCTGAGATCAGAATCTGGAGTTACAGCAAGAAAACTTCCAAACCCTGTAAAAACCGTGACTCTGAGGTGTTTTTATTATTGTACATCTGGCTTCCTCCAAATAGAATCAGG
>CM072166.1:1934195-2046775 GCA_036850595.1 Rhyacichthys aspro | reverse complement strand
CGGTTTAAACCAGGACCAGAGGGTCTAGAACTGGTTTAGAAAGGATTAGACCAGGGCCAGAGGGTCTAGAACTGGTTTATAAAGATTTATAAAGGTTTAGACCAGGTCCAGAGGGGTCTAGAACTGGTTTATAAAGATTTATAAAGGTTTAGACCAGGTCCAGAGGAGTCTAGAACTGGTTTATAATGGTTTAGACTGGTCCAGAGGGTCTAGAACTGGTTTATAACGGTTTAGACCCGGTCCAGAGGGTCTAGATCTGGTTTATAAAGGTTTAGACCAGATCCAGACGGTCTAGAACTGGTTTATAACGGTTTAGACTGGTCCAGAGGGTCTAGAACTGGTTTATAACGGTTTAGACTGGTCCAGAGGGGTCTAGAACTGGTTTATAACGGTTTAGACTGGTCCAGAGGGGTCTAGAACTGGTTTATAAAGGTTTAGACCCGGTCCAGAGGGTCTAGATCTGGTTTATAACGGTTTAGACCAGATCCAGAGGGTCTAGATCTGGTTTATAACGGTTTAGACCAGATCCAGAGGGTCTAGATCTGGTTTATAACGGTTTAGACCAGGTCCAGATTTGGTGGTTTTTGTGCGTTCTGATTGGCTTGTGCATTTCTTCCATTTATGTGACTTCCTTCTTGTTCGAGTGGATGAATCACTTGTATTCACTGTCACCACATGAAACTGTGTTGATGTAATCATTAAAACCATTACAATCATCAGGCCTCTTCTACTTTTCTATTCAACCCAATAACCTCGCGGCGTCAACAGTGATTTATCCTCCACGTCTCGAGGTTAAGAGTGGCTCACACCAATAATCACCGCTTCAACCTCACGTTTGGTTTCATTACCGAGAAAACAGACTCTGAGACGAACATTAAAAACACCGCACAAAGAGAATGAGCCGCTATTGAACGCTCTGACGGTGGCTCGTTTAAAAAAAGAGCCGGAGGTAATTGGAAAGGAACAGCGAGGTGGCCCCGGGTCTGCGTTAGGGCCCATTAGAGTGACATCTGGGAGACAGATACCGGGACGTACAGCCACTAATACTGAGCTGTCGCAGAACCACAGGGAATCCATGGCAACACATGAAAGTATTCATGACTCAGGCCCAGTAAATATAGATTTTAATACTTGTGCAGCTGAAACATAACTCTGACTGGGACTTATTTACACAAACCACCTACGATGTTGGAAATGCAAGAGGGTTTAGCATCGACCTCTCATTCAGAGCAGAGTTTAGTAGAATACAGTAGAATAAAATCTAATATATCAGTCAGTTCAGGGTGTTTAGTGTTGTAAAGCCATTCTAAAATAATACTAATGTGTCTATTGTAATGGACAGTGTGCTGTAACTGTCAAACAATGCATCTGTTTTGGTCCAATGTGTTTGTGTTGTCCATATAAAATAAATAAAAAATAAAAACAAAACACAACCCAAAAAAAAAAAAAAAAAAATGAAATAAGATAAATAAAATAAAACAAAATAAAATAAAATACAAAATAAAATAAATAAAAATTGAAATTGAAATAATAAAAGAAAAGAAAAGAAATTAAAAAAATAATCAAATCAAATAAAAAAATAAAAATAAAAAAATAAATAAATAAAATAAAAATAATTAAAAAAATAATAAATAAAATAAAATAAAATAAATAAATGGGCTTACTGGGATTGACAACCCATTTTTAAGACATATTTTTGGCTTCATTAAATAACGGGGAACACAAATGAACACCTGATCCTTAGAGGAGCACATTAATACTAAATCTCGACAACAAACAGAACAGAAACTTTGAACCAAGACATAGGATATAACTACAGATAATATCTTGGCTTTAGAAGCATTGTCTGACAAATATTTGTTGCAGGAGATGTTTGGTTGTGCAACAAACAACACCAACAACTGCAAATATGAATTTCTTCCAGTTGCATTAGTGTTGACTCGTGCATGCATCGTTTTTCATTCTAATCGTTATAGTCTTTCTGACAGCCAACTGTGTATCACAACACAATAATCCTCAAACCGAAGACGAACAGCCAAGACCAATATTTAGACGACAGAATATTTACATAATTGTAACGACACAATTATCTAAGCAGAGGTAATATTATCGGCGCAGCCTCCAGCTCCATAAATCACACAGCGAGCTGCAGAAACAGGCCTGCTCTGATTGGCCGAGCGTCTCTGCGGTGCGTCTCTGTGCAGATGGTGAGGGACACGAAGCCAGTTTAGTTTCCCATGCGTCATTAATACGAGCAGTGACCCTCAGCCTGGCAGCGGCCCACGGCGAGTCCACAAAAAACAAAATGATACCTCCCCAGCTCCTCCGAGTCCTGCAGCGTCCAAATCGTACATTCTCTTGATTTACTGTGGCAGAAAAAACAATGCAATGCTTAATTTGCAAGATTTTTTTTTCATTAAGAGTGATATCTCCGTCCATAAGGCAACAAAGACTATGACAGATGCGGAAAATAATGTGGATAAATAGGTGTAGCTTTTCTAGTCAGCGGATTTGAACACAACACAAAGCCTTTGGGAAATGACTAAAGCAGAAGGTGCATTGAAACACAAAATTATAGTATATCTTTAGTATTTTTTCAACATTTTTGAGTTTACAGACTTCCAAAACTGCTTAGTTTACTTTTCTTAATTTTTGTCTGTCTGTCTTCACTGTCTCTATCAAAATAAAGGCAAAAAAAGAGTCCAAATAACAATTATACAACAGAAATAAACAGATGCAAGCAATCAAAACTAACGTCCTTTAAGCGTTTACTCAGAAGCTTTAGCCTAGCTCCAAATTTAACAGTTTTATAGATATTAAAGGCGTTAGGACTGGGATATGTTAATGTTTTCAGAGATATTCATTGAGTTTGAAAATAGTCAAATTTCAGTCAAATACGTTGAAATGATCACGCTACATTTGTTCAAAACCAGAAAATGCAACGGTAAAAGTGATTTAAACCTGGCTAATCCTGGATGCTAATGTCAACAAAGGCTCAACAATGTAATTAGTGAAATGTAATAAGTGTCAAATGTTAATTGCAGCATTAATGCGTCTGTCTGGATACTCCGTGTGTGTATTTGTCTCCATTATATTTATGAGCCTTAGCTTTAACAGCCTAATTCAGTTTCAAGTGCTGCGTATAATGGCCGTAATAAATGTCTGCTAAAGAGGCTACGACAGGATTGACCAGAAGCACAAAGACAATGAGGCGTCTCCTTGTTTATGATTGGAGCCGTTGAAAAAGACACAGCGCGAGTCATTCATAAGAAAAGAGCAGATTAATGTCCGTCGGGATGTCGGCGTAACGACTGTAAACTCATCCATCACTGAGACAAATGGACGAGGACGGCTGCTTCCAACAGACAGCAGCTTTCGGAGCAGCTGCTTAGCAATGTCCAAATAAATCTAGATCCGCCGCTCGGATTAGAAACAAAAAGAGCATCTATCGCGGATACGGTGTTTTCTCAAGAGCTTTTTCCAAGAGTTTTCACTGTATTTTGAAAATAGGCTTATATTTTTACGAGTTAGAAACGTAAAACCGCTAAATAAAACGTTTTTAGATGATAAACTGACTGAAGTTGATGAGAAAGGAGCACAATGCAACATTTATTATTTAGCATTATTTATCAAAAGCGAATTACGACCTTAATACTTCAGTCAAACACATGGGAGCTCTCAGTTCTTGCAAGAAGTGTATTTTTGGATGTGCTAACCTCCTGAGTTTCCTTATTTTCAGGTTTGGAATTCCACTGATAATTGAAAATACACTTTATGACATGCTAATTTACAGAAATCAATGGACATTCACCAAATCATTGATTAAACTCAACAAAATGATGCAAAAAAGGGAAAAGAAAGGTTAATATTATGAAACAAAATAGGTTTGGTGTATTATTGTACATCTAATTCTTCCATTTCTCAGACAGATTCGGTATAATTCACTCTGGTTCCTGAAAACAAGAGTCTGTCGGTGATTCCAACGAAGGTTAGCGCTGTTAGCCGCGATGCTAAAGACTGCAGCTCTGAGAAGTGTTGTGACAAAAGCCTGAGACAAAGCTTTGTAGGAAACATCCAGAACAAACACGGCAGCGTCGTTCGGCTTTTGCAGCTGCGTTAAAAATGCCGTTTGAATGACAATGACACGGCGGTAAAGACTTTCTGAATATTTCCTGGAGAGCTTTTTTCATGACTTTTCCAAAACAATATGAAAAGATGAGAAACGGGAACAACACGACGCTAAGGTTTTCCTGGATGTGTATCAACCTGCTCCTTTTTATGTCTTTTTCTTTTCTTCAGAATTAGTTTTGTTGGAAAAAGCCGGCAGCTCCAGCTCAAACGGAGGCTCTGTTACATCTATATTCAACTCAAAGCCTCTTTTGTCTCAAATACCATTCTTCTTTTTGCCAACTTTCCCACCTCTGCAAAGAAAAGCACAGATGGATCACTACTGACTCCAAATGTATTTCGAGACGTGACCGCGCCGACTGTTCTCTCTTTGTGTCGTGTTAGTGCGACTTCAGACGAGCGTGAAGACTTTTATTTGAGTGTTTTTACGTTTTACTCGAGTGTATCTGGCTCAGTTGTGGCTCCTGCTTTGGTCGAAGGGTTGTGACCCCACTTTAGGTTGAAATAAACCTCAGTGTCATTACATCGTGCAGCAGATTGAAGTAAAACGTGTAGAAAAACGAACCAGCCGGTGTCTACAATGAGATATTCAAGGGATGTCAAGCCCATTTTTGTGTTGTTTAGTCTTTTATTTTGTGGCTAATTCTGCTCCAATTCTCAACAGGTTCGAAACAGTTTCTGAGAGTCTTGGCCCAGAGGTGTGTGGCCCAGTCGTCTCCTGAGAGTTAGAGTTAATGTAACGGTCAAATATGTGGAGGTAGTCCTACAGTGTGTGGTCGTTTGGAGGGAACCACAAACATCAAGCCTTGTTAAATCAGTTTAGTGTGTCATATACTGCATTTGTAGAAGGTAGATGCTATTCCACTCAAATGTTACAACCAAATCTACAGGTAACTAGGCTTTATTGTTTACATCTGAGCTTGAATTTCCCAAATCTAAGTTACCGTGTATAGACAGGGGTCTCCACTATGTTCCCACAGCCCTTTGTTCCCAAATTTCTACAATTTTGTATTATTATTATTTCAAAATGAGTCCTTATCTTCCCACATTTCTAAGATCTCTTTTTTTTATTAGGCCCTATTTTCCTATTTTTTCTATGATTTTTTTTTTTTTTTATGTCCTATGCTTCCACAGCCAAATGTTCCCACATTTCAAAGTTTCTTTTTTTTCTTTTTTTTTTTAACTTGACCCTTTGTTCCCTTTTTTATTCATTTATTTATGTATTTATCTATTTTTATTTTATCTATGTATTAATTCATTTATTCATCCATTTGTTTACTTATGTTTTTATATATTTTTATTTTATATATGTATTCATTCATTTATTCATCCATTTCTTTATTTATGTTTTTTATTTATTTATTTTTATTTTATATATGTATTAATTCATTTATTCATCCATTTCTTTCATTATTCATTTTTTTATTTATTTATTTTTTTCAAAATAAGGCCCTATGTTCCAACATTTCTACATTTTTTTTCTTCTGAGTGTGCATCTAAAAGCAGGATTATGCAAAAACCAGCTCAGATTTGCAGGTTAGTGTTAGTGTTAGTCTGTGAGAACATAGACACTCTCCCAATAAATGAAAGTACTGCGATCATTTATTGACACGTTCAGAACAGTTCGGTATCAAGAGGAACACGTGTGACACTAACAGTTCTAACGCTGAAGTTTAGTCTGGTTTATTAATACATTCCAGTTCTTTACAGACGTCAAAGAGGCTTTTTCTTTCTTCTTTCTTCTACTCAGGTCCAGTCTGTAGCCGATCTATTCAAAGCCGATAGTTACAGCAGCATTTCTCTATTTTCTATTCAACACATTATAAATTATTGTAATAAAAAGGCAGCTATTTAAGAGTCTGAACCCATTAAACTTAAACTGATCTTTCACAGTTTATTCTACTGCTGTACATTTCCTGTCTCTTTTACTTATACCTTATCTTTAAATGTACCTTTTATTATCTCAATGCAAATAAAATGACCTTCATTTCCTGGCGTCTCACTTTCTCTGTCCTTGCCCTGATAATCCTCGCCTCTTTTTCTTCAGGGATACGTCCTTCTTTTTGAGCCTGAAGCTGGTTCTGTGTTTCTCAAATGAACCGTTTGACCCCTCTCTCGGGGGGCTATTATTTGAGACACTGCTGAGGGACTGAGCTCGATTGACGGGACGCACAGGGGCCCCGTCCAAGATCAGGCCCCGGGGATTAGGACTGACGGCTTTAAAATATGAGCTTAACATACCACGTCGGGATGAAATGGATAAGAAAGAAAAACAACAGAAAGGTTTATTTTGCAAAGTTAGATTGACGTCCAGTATCTGATTAGTTGTATTGACAATGGGACTTATTTTACATCTATTTATTTGATTTATTTAAGCTTTATTTGAGCAGATATGAACCCATTGAGATCAAGAGCTCTGCAGCACACCTCATTATTAATAATAAAACAAACTAATTACAAAGAGTACGACAATTAAAAGTGCATTAATGTAAAGTCAACAACAATAATTCAAAAAGCACTGCTCAATACTCTCACTTTCTCTGTTTTTAAGACTTTAAGACAGCTTCAGTTCAGACCGGAGCGTTTGTTTTCTAAAGAAACACGCTCAAGAAAAAGGAAGAAGAGCGTTATAAACCAGTTTTAAAGGAGAGCCTGATTTAACATAAAGTTCAGAGATGAGTGAGGTTTTTTTGGCCAGAGTCAGACTGTGAGCTCCTTTCACTTCTAAAGCAGTAAATGGATCTAGTCTGGACACAATAAGGGTTTTGTGCATATTTCAAGAGGAATTTGTAAGTTCTTCTCCAGTCTTTCTTGAACCAGTGTTGGCTAGTGTTAGCGTCTATGGAGAACGTGATGGGACAGGGTTTAAATAGACTTAACTGTGTTATATTTAATGATAATTAAAGGTCTAAAGTCCCTCTAGGTCATTGCTGTGATAGTAAATAAGAATCATTTCAGGAGATGAAGATGGTGACATTCGGAAGCTTTTATTAAATGTTGAATGTGAGGTTCCATCTTCATTTGAGTCTTACATTAGTTTTAACGTCTTTTAACATTAATTTCATCCTTTAATGAAAACTGTTTGTAGTTGGAACTGGTTTAAGATGGATTTGAACAGGTTTTAGATGGATTTTAATTTGTTTTCATTGGATTTGAACAGGTTTAAGTCAGATTTGAACAAGTTTTAGTTGGATTTTAAAAGGTTTTAGTTGAATTTGAACAGGTTTTGTTGAATTTGAACAGGTTTTGTTGAATTTGAACAGGTTTTGGGTAGATTTTAAGAGGTTTTATTCATCTTTGTATCAAAAATCAAATCAAGGTCTTCTGACTCATGGCCCTGGCACTGGTTTTTATGTAAACCTTTGCTCATTAGGGTTATCTTATTATAACATGGTTTTTCTGTTTGTCATATATACCTTGTTCAGGATTACATTGTTTATGCGTTTATTTTTCCACCATTTCTCCAGCCCATTCGTCTCTAAATGCACAGACCAATTGCCCTTTTCACTTTCATGGATTTGAGGTCATTAGTCGAGCTCGTGTCCAGACAGAGGCCGGATTAGAGTCGAGAAAATCAAACTTCAAAGTCTTGAGTGAGTCTCTGAGCCGGCTTTATCCGTCCATCTCGTCCCGGTCGCTGTTCAAAGATCGGCTTTGGGTCATTTACAAAACGAGCACGGGCAATTTGTGCGCAGCCGAGCAGCTTTTATTATTAGCCCAGACGCTTAAGACTTTCAGGTGAATTGTTCTGCCGTCTCTCGTCTAATAACAGATAGATTTATCACGCCGCCGAGGTTGTTTACTCAGAGTTTTAATTTTCAAGGAGAATGGAGGCTTTATTGGCTTCGATAAATCATGAAAAAGGTGCGTATTTGAAAAGACAGCCGTATTTTTGTCAAGGCCGCAGCTCTATTGTGATTCATCAAAATTACAAACCATAATGGACGATGTGAAGAAAGTGGCTGCCAACTTCCTTTTGTTCTTCAAACTGCACTTTGTCTTTGTCCTTTTAACGTGAGGGTTTTTGGACGAAGGCCACGAGAGGACAGAGTCGTACATTTAGTTGCAGCAGAGTTGGAAAACATTTAGTATTGTCACAAGTTAATTATTCAACAACGAAAATCACCGGCAGAATGTAAACGGGTGTTTCAGATAGTTATGTACCCTGACTCATGCTGTGATGCTGTTTTAACTCTGTCTTTTTCCAAATACTCCTCTTGGCTGTGGCTCATGTGCCGTGCTCTCAGTTGTAAAATATGAAGCGAATTTGGGGTGAAATGTTGAAATATCACGAAAAGGAAAATGTGAATTAGATGTTTTCCAGAAGCTGTTGTGAAGGAAGTGGATTTAGAATGATGTCAGAAACTTTGACCAAAACAAGGACTAACCGATGTTGTCAGGTTGTTTTCGCAGCTGAAGTTTTGCTCATTTATTGAAGCATCCCTTCTCTTCTCAAAACAGAAACATTCCTTTATATCGGCTGCAAAAATGGCACAAAAGCTGGAGGAGTCTGTCTGTTTTCAGCTTCGTTTTCTCTTCTCTTTTTCCAAACACAATCTTAGCCTAAGTTTCTCCAAAACCAAGAGGCCTAAAGTTAGCTGGACCCATCTCAATATGAAACATTAGCACATTGACCTGCTGTTATTGTACATTCATCTCAAGACTGCACCTGTTTTTGACTCGATCAAAGTGGATTTTTGGACAAATACGTTTCCAAGAACCACATGAATCCAGATATTAACCAGACACATTGCCACTGGCGCTACTCGACTCAGTTTGGGATGTTTTCCATTTAAACTGAGTACGTTATAATCAAGCGACAGCGACACAAACCTACAAAACTAAAACTAAAACAACACATCGAGGCAGTGGTTTACCTGCTGCTCGTTCCAGTGAAGCTTTGAGAAGAGGAGGAGTAGTTTTTAAAAGAACAAAATAGTTTGGAAGACGGGGAAAGAGCTAAGATAACGGTAGCTAACCTCATCGTGTGACCACAGAAGTGTTTTTCTCTGACTGTTCTTTTTTATTTTGTTAATGGTCGGAGAGTCTCTGTGGCGTTGGTCGTTGATTCTTCTTTGGAAATCGCTCGTCACATTTAAGCATCGGCTCGGCTCTAGATACCAGAGCGTTTGTGTCAGTGCTGTTTAACTTCTGAGTCACCTCTGATTAAGAGAGAGAACTGGAAACCTCTAAAATGTGGTCAACTTTAAAAACTAACCTCTGAACAGTTCTTATTCTGCATTTTTAACCCTTATCCACTACAACTAAACGTCCTTATCCTCATTATTGTCTTAAATCCCAGTATCACCGGGTCCAAGCTGCTCACTTCTGTGGTTTTCATAAAGAGGGGCCCCTAAAAGACCACTTAAATCAAATCCTGCTAGATTCCCTCCACCATTTCGATTGAATCCTCCTTTTCTCTGGAGAAATCTCCCACAAAGACTCCAACTCCAAAGCCCCCTCCGTTCTTCTCCGTCTGTCTGTGTCCAATAATTAAGAGTCTACGGCGGTCTATTATTGCAGGAGGCATTATCTGGAGGATCACAAACCCACCGCCGCCTGCTGGGATCACATTTGCATGAATCAAAGTCCGGCTGGAAACACAGTCATCCTGCCTTTTCATAATTGATTAAGAGTCGCAGCGTTAATATTACTCACTCAGAGCCTCTTTTACGACGGGCTTTTTGTGTCGGACAAAGCGCCGTTTTAATGAAGATGGATTAAAGCAGATGGCGACGACTTTCATTGTTTATTTACTTCGAGTTCGAAAAGAAACTGTTTGCTCCAGAGATAAAAATTGGTGAATAATGTTTTGCTCTTGAGCTTGTCACCGAGGAATAAATATCACAAACAAAAGGCCAAACCTAATGTTGAGTTTAAATCAGGTGAAAATATTAGAGCTGTTCAGTTTGTTCTCAGTGGGAGAGAAGAAATGAGCCCGGGCCACGCTCGCTACGCCCAGCCACGCCATTTCAATCATTTTAATCAAGGCTCCCACTCGCTGCATAATAACAACCCCACGACACTCTCCGTAAACACGCTCTAATGTAGGACGTTTGTGAAAGGAGCAAAATCACCACGAAATGAGGACGGTTTTTCTGCTTTTCCACCAAATTAGTCTGAAAGAGATTGATCTGTTTATGGCACACAGGTCAAACTCAAGGCCCAGGGGCCAAACGCGGCCCTTTGCAATGTTTTATGCGGCCGTTCAATATATTTAGTAGGTGATATTTGTGGATATTTAGGTTTGAATTGGATTTGAACAGGTTTCAGATGGATTTGATTGTTGCTACATAAATAAAACCTATTCAAATCCAACTACAATCTGTTCAAATCCACCTAAACCTCTTAAAATCCACCTAAAACCTGTTCAAATCCATCTAAAACCTCTTCAACTCCATCTAAAACCTGTTCAAATCCATTTAAAACCTGTTAAAATCCACCTAAAACCTGTTAAAATCCACCTAAAACCTGTTCAAATCCATCTAAACCTGTTCAAATCCATCTAAAACATGTTCAAATCCATCTAAACCTGTTCAAATCCATCTAAACCTGTTCAAATCCATCTAAAACATGTTCAAATCCATCTCAAACCTGTTCAAATCCACCTAAAACCTGTTCAAATCCATCTAAAACCTGTTCAAATACTTTTAAAACCTGTTCAAATCCATCTCAAACCTGTTCAAATCCAACTAAAACCTGTTCAAATCTTCAAAGGATGAAATTAATGTTACAGAACAGCGCTGCAAGTGGCCTCAAAGTGAACTGCAGCTGCTGATGCAAAAGTCTCTAAATATTAAAAATCAAAAGGACATCACTCACTATGAGGCTCCATGTGTCAAGCCTTTTACTCAATGATAATGTTTGGTTTGACTGAAAAAACCCAAATGTTATTATTGAGCAACAGACAGAGAGATTTTAGCCTCAAACTCCAGAACCTCAAGTATAAAATATGTAAAATGCATAAGTCTACCGCAGTGTGCTTTAGGTTCATGCAAAAGCAAAAATTACAGCCAAATAAAAAGGTTGGTATAAAGAGACTGAAATGGCAGTGAAGGGACTCCCAGACGCTCTTTCTTCAGGACATTATTAATGATTCAGGAACAAGAACAAAGCAGTAAAATCATCTGGATTTATTGTTGCTTCCAGTTTTATGAAGCTAGCCACAGACTAAACTAATGACACAAGAATAAACAACGTGATAATCGAGGAGGAACCGCTGCCACTTTGCACTTTTTTGTTTGAATGACTTGGTTTATTCTTTATTTTATTGTTAGTGTTCGTCCTTTTGTTTTAATGCGTTCAACAATGTGATAAATCAATAAAAAAAAGAAGAAGAACTGGAGCAAAATTGAACCAAGAAGAGAGCTCCAACAACAGTTCAGTCAAAACTCAACTTTGCTCCAACAGTTGCCTCTGAACCTGTTTTTTAAAACCACAGAAACACGACAATACTTGCGTTTAACTCGCCTAAAGCTTTATGTATTAAGTGTTTGTGCTGAGGCCAGTCCCGGCTCCTATTGGTCACCGG
The DNA here is from genome assembly GCA_036850595.1 of Rhyacichthys aspro. Lineage (NCBI taxonomy): Eukaryota > Metazoa > Chordata > Actinopteri > Gobiiformes > Rhyacichthyidae > Rhyacichthys > Rhyacichthys aspro. Next base: position 2,035,116 of record CM072166.1, on the reverse strand, counting down.
GACCTCTTTTGTTTTGGTCCGTGTCGTGAATGCAGCTCAGTCGTGTCCAATGTGCAACGAAGCAGCGCCACAACCGCCTTCTTTATCTGAACCGAACTGTGGCGCTTTTAATGCACTTTAAACACAGCTAAGTTTCATTAAGAATACGCACATTCATCCCGCGCAGACCCCTCTCCGTTTCTCAAAGGACTCCGTTATCTTTGGAGACGTCTCGGTTCAAAAAAACACGCTCAAACTTTTTTTCCATCGTTGAATATGCATCGTTTCGTGTAAAAAAAAAACAACAAAAACGACACGAACCTGCACCGTTTCGTGACGACGGCTTCATTTAAAAAACAGAAAACGAGCAGAGAACGACTCGGAATGAACGTGTCTTACCGTGAGTTTCCCGGTGCTCGCGCGATGCCTTCACATCAAACAACTTGCGCTCGTGTCCATGGCTCTGATTGGCTCCAGAAGGCGATATTTGTAAATCCGTGATCAAAACGAAGGGTTTCCAGGGCCGTGGATGAGCTGTGCGCGCGTGGCCGTGCGTCACAGCCTCTGGACGTGCGTCTCTCTGTTGAATCGAGGCTTGTCTCGAGCTCCACACGCGACCAGCCTCCGTGTTTCTGAGAGTGAGGCTGCTGTGTCTGTGACTGAAGTGAGGCTGGTGGAGCGGGTCAGAGGGGACCAATGAGAACAGGGCAGGACTTTATACAGCTTTTACATTAGCCATTACATAACTGGGAGAGTATATGCACTAATACGTTCAGGCAGGAGGGAATATGGACACGTTTGAGCATTATGAAGATTGAATAAATATCAATAATAAACATCCAAATGGAGTCTGAACCTGCTGCTTGCTCTCACTGTAAACTATTTCAGATAAGATGCAGTGAAGAGAAAAACTAATAATCACACAAACACATTATAAAAACAATAAATACACAATTAAAAATGTTGAAAACTGTGACTATGACTTTAAACGATGACTTTTCACCGTTGAGTCTTTCCAGCTCATGGATAAAAAGTGTTTTTGAGTGTATTTGTCCATATTTAAAGCATATTTAAAGAGTGTATTCAGTCTGTTGTAAAGTAAAGCAGAACTGGAACATGTTAACTGTAATATTACTAATAATATATCATCAGAACGTGAGAATTTACTCGATTCATTGTTGTTTGACTCAGTGTGAAGCCAGCAGCCATTAGTTTTCACGCCTCTTCAACCAGTTTTAAATGTTTAGTGTGAAAACGATGTCACAAATTGACCTTGTCGTCAAAGAACGATGCCACGAGACGCAATAAATAAACATCTGGACAATGATTCAAAGTTAGATGTGATTAAAAAGCTTAAACTGCAGCTTGTAAATGTTGTCCGTTCTTATTGGATACTGGTCTCTTTATTAGTTCCCGGACTTATTTATCAATGATTAGCTAAAGATGCTCATGAATTAAGACGTAAAGCAATATTTAGCTGCTTTTATAATGAGCTAAAAACAAAAATACAATCCGCTAATGACGCCTTTAAATATGACACGGATTAGAAATGAAAGGCAGCGTCAGATGGAGCTTCCTTTTTGAAAAATGTCTTCGGGACAAAAGCCGTCCGTGGAAATAAATCAGTGAGAGCCTCCGGACCCTCCCCCATCGACTCCTTCAACCAAACCCTTCTTTATTCTTTACAAAAAGCATCACAATACAACTCAGCACCAACAGATGAACAATAGCGGAAAAAAACTCTCCAAGTTTCAATGAAATCAACACAAACCAACAGCTCTTTCATCAAATAGAGCATTAAATATTATAGTTGAACAGAAGGAACACATTGGTCAGTATTTTTTTATAATATTGATTGTTATGGCACCGAACTGTTTTTGTACATTCATCAAAGTCTGGACCGAGATCTTTCAGGACATTGATTTCTGTCCCTTTTGATGTCTTTGTCTGGATTTTTTAATCTTTTATTCTGCAGAACTGAACCCAGGTTGGATTTATTGTAATATTTTTTTTAAATTGTAATTTATTTGACAAATGTGTCTCGCTCCTGTCGGGAATCGAACCTGTGAACTTCACCGTCACCGTCGGCCGTGTTTGTTACCAGTAGAGACGTTTAAGATGACAAGTTTGGAAGAAAAGAACGTTTAATTGGATTGTATACAAATATGACTCTGTTAAAGTCCAGCGTATTGGTCTAATTTTCTTTCTTTTTTTTTATTTTTTAATTTTCTGTCCAGCTGGGGGCGCTGTGTCCCTCTCTAAACTCTGCTTTATGTAACTTATTTTTTATATTATTTATTTATTTTTTTTACTTCTATTTGTGTCCATCTGTTTTTGGATTACAGTCGTTACTATTCCTTCAGGATAGACTTTTCTTTTCTTTTTTTAATGATAACATTTCATTTAGTCAAACAAACTGAACATTTAAGAAGACATTTAGACAAAAAATATACTTTGACAAAGAGACAACAGAGAAAAGACCACAATATAATAACAGTAAACTATTTTTCTAAATTAATTACAATTTAAAGGAGCCTGTCTTAATAATACTCTTCTTTTTTTTTAGGCACATTTAAGTGATATTGTGTGGTAGACATTTCTGAATCCTTTAATACAATCGGGAAACAGACTAAATCTCAGCGTGACACTTTTAAATGAGTGAACAATGGAGTGAACGTTCTTTGTGAATGTGCTCGGCTCTGGTTCGATGGAGTCTGTGGAGAAACGCCTTCATCTTACTCTGATTTTATTTTGACAACAGCATCTCCTCCATTAGGTCATTATTACTGGAAATACTGGTTACTAAAACAAATGGACCGGTTTTGTTTGCACAGTTTGTTAAATTTGAGACTTTACAATCCATCTGTGCTTTTCCTGATTTGATTCTGATGCCAAGATGGAAAAAATCTGGATTCTCTTTTTGGCTGTGACTCGTCTATGTTGTTTGTCCAATTAGAAAAAAAACAGAGCTGAGAAAACTATGTCTGTTCAAAAAAAAAAATCAGCGAAGATAAAATGAATTCAAAGCCACTCACTGCCAAAAGAGACATTAGACAAAATTAAAGCTCCATTTCTCCATTTTTCTTGTTTTGTCCCTGTCTCAGACTCCACTCTCCTTTTATTAAAAAAATAAAACCAAAAAATACTAATCCATTTGACCAAACTGAAGTTTAGAGTTTAGCGTTAGCTTAGCTGTGACTTCAGCGTCAGGACGACAATTATCTCCTCCTCGTTAAACATTACGTGATTGAATTGACAGTATTTATCTGTGTTTTACGTTGCCTCCCTTTTCTCTGTTGATGCTTTTCTTTTTTCAGCTGTTTCTCTGTTAAAAGACATATTCAGCTGAAAATACACTTTATCTGCAGCTATTAAACTTCCTGGAACGTCATGTGACAAGTGTCGACCAATGGGACTAATTTTCATCTATTACAATCCCTTATAATAAATATTGATTTATAATAAACCATTTTCACAACTAGAAGAATACAAATATCAGGTCCAGTCTGTTTAAAGGGAAGCAATAGCCTGGAACATGATTCTAATTATAAGTAGCATGAGAAAGCAACATTTTCCACTGGTTTGGTTTGAGCAGAGCTTAGACTTTAGGCTGTGACTCATGTTCTTCGGCCACAGCTCACTATTCCCTGTTCACAATTATCATTACCATATCTCTATAAACCAAGCGTTGACATCAGGCTCTGGCACGGCTCAGGACTTTCCTCCAACGGCCGAGAGTGTCCGTGTCTTCAGGACGTTCATAACTCCACCAGATCAAACCACACAAATCTATAATGTGCTTTGGGCGACTTATTTATTGCAGTAATTCAAGTCAGACACAAAGGCAGGTCTGGATACAGCAAGGCTCTCCCCAGATACTTCAAAATGTGTTATAGACTGAAAAAGAGCAATTCATGTTTCACAACTGAGAAATAAAGTGAAGAAGTTACAGTTTTTTGTTGTAAATGTAAAGGAACATTAGAAAAGACAATAACTTCTTCTTGGTGGCACAATTTTCACAAATGAATATAATTAGACGTAAGAGTTATGTTTGTAAAAGACTAAGAAATGATCCAAAAAGGAGCGCTCCCATTGGTCGACACTTGTCACATGACGTTCCAGGAAGTTAAATAGCTGCAGATAAAGTGTATTTTCAGCTGAATATGTCTTTTAACAGAGAAACAGCTGAAAAAAGAAAAGCATCAACAGAGAAAAGGGAGGCAACGTAAAACACAGATAAATACTGTCAATTCAATCACGTAATGTTTAACGAGGAGGAGATAATTGTCGTCCTGACGCTGAAGTCACAGCTAAGCTAACGCTAAACTCTAAACTTCAGTTTGGTCAAATGGATTAGTATTTTGTGGTTTTATTTTTTAATAAAAGAGAAGCAGGAGAGGTCCCTAGACTGATTTTGGAGGAGAGTCTGAGACAGGGACAAAAAAAGAAAATCAGGGAGCAGGGCTTTAAATTTAGAAAAGTTTAAACATGTAGATAACCAGAAGAGGCAACCTTTAACTTGATCATGTCATAAAAAGATATAATGTTTGGAGTTTCCTTGGCTCTAAAAGCACTTTCTCAAGGTCTGTTTAAAAATGTAAGAGACTCATCGTTAAACTGTAAACGAGCCAAATAAAAGGTGGTGTTTAAAGGTGCTGTATGTAGTTTTTGTGGGTCTTTCTGGACAGTTGTAAGAACATAAATGAACAGGAAATAATGCATGTAATGGGTCAAATGGAGCTTTTAACATTTATTTTCCAAGACAAACACTGCAGAGTTTTATTTTGAGGTGATAAATGTGTTTAAATTTTACACAGTGCACCTTTAATGCACAGCTGTAGCTTCATTGTAGATTGAATATCTTTGTTTTTATCTGATTAGTTCCAGTTTAAGTGAATGATATGCGTTACATTTGTGAGAAAACAGCTGGGAGCATCCAGTTTTGTCTCAGTGGGTTGGATTTTGACGTGTGTGTGGTATGACTAAGCAGGAGAGGGTAAAGTCGTCTGATAAAATCACGTCTGGGGGTTGCCTCGAGGCTGACCTCATCCAGAAACATCTCATTCGTTCCAGTAAATACGTTTCCAAAGGGTTTACTCATGAAAACTGGATGAGACGCTGGTATTTTCTGCTTAAATGTTGGTTTTCGGCGCCTGGTCTCAACTCCCAGCGAGCGTCTCTGTAACACAAGCATTTCTCATCGTTCTTCTTCCATTTAGAGCGAGTCCGAGCCGACGGTGATTACGCCGTGACCTTAATGACATCTTTCTGCTTCGATACAAAGGCTGAGCTATCGCCGAGGCTGCAGACAGTCAGGAATTACTCCATTTATCTTAAAATATTTAAACGACTTCTTAAGATCGTTGTGGAGAACTGAGCGGCCGCTGAGGCATTCAAACTGATCAATACTAATCAGGACTGGCTTTACAATAAAAAGAAAATGACTTGCTTTCATAAATTATTCATTTCGAAAGTTATGTGAGAGGCTCAACTTTTATTTTATTTTATACGCTTGAAGAGAAGTAGATCAATTTAAAGGTGCAGTACATGTCTGGATTTGTGCTCAGGTTTTAGGTCTTAACAGATTGTTTTATGGCTCAATATTTTTGCATAAAATAAAAAAAAAAATCATAAAGATCATTAAATAACAGCCAGTGCACAATGTCACAATTATATATATTTTTTTATTTTAACTTCATAAATGCCAGTTTTAGTGTTTTAGTGGTCTTTTCTTTTCTTTTTAATTAATTTATTTTATTTTATTTATTCATTTTTATTTATTTATTTATTTTATTTATTTTATTTATTTTATTTATTTTATTTATTTTATTTATTCATTTTTATTTTTTTATTTATTTATTTTAAAGGTTGCCATAGAAAGATTAAGGGAATAAAAACAAAATTAAAAATTAAAAAACATCAATCATATAGCAATAGTGTATTGTAAAAATGCATTTTCAATGGGAGTCAATGGCACAAAAAATACAGGGTGGAGGTTTATTTAAAAGCATAGGGGAAAAAAACAACTTAAAAACCAACTAAACAACCAAAAAAACAAAACAAAACACACAACTTGCATCAACACAACCAAAGTTATGCAAAAAAAAAAATAAATAAATAAATAATTTATAAATTGACAGAAACATATCTTCTGTCAGTCTCCAAAGCATCAGAGCAAAACAAAGACAAAGAAAAGGCAGATTTCACACAGACTTATTTGGAGCACACTACAAGATAAGAACAGATTTTTATGAAGGTTTTACACTGAGAGCTGCATTTTTCACGTAGACGTTGATATGAACCAGAGTCATGTGAATAAATGATGGATGTCCCCCTCGACATGGGCTAAATTTACCGCCGTCGAGAGGTACGCACCGTTCGACCGGATTCATTACTGACTTTATGGACCTCTTCGGCTCAGAATCAAGACGACATTAAAGCGGACGTTAATACACTTTTACTGATCTGCCTGTTCTTAGTGGACTCAGTTTGCAGTGCTCCCAGTTTAATAAATCACAGAAAACAGCTTGTCCTCTTTAGGAACCTGTACAAACAACAGCAGAAAGTCACTGGAGAAATAATCCTTTCCATTTGGTTCGATGGAGTTTCAAATGTCTGTGTTTCTGAGACAAACAAATGCAAAGACTGTCGTTCATTTTCATTTTGTTCAACTGCAGAAAAACACATTTTAAACAAAGCAAAATCTGAGATATTTTGAATATTTATGTCAAAACACAGGATAAACTGATATTTTTGGGCGAAAACAGAAGGTCTCAATGTTTTTATGTAAACGCTAATTTTGCTGGAAGTATTATTGTTCTGTTAAAACACAATTCTGAGACAAAAACATCATCTGTCTTTTACCAAAGCATCAAAGACATATTTTAAATTCACCCCAAACTAAATTTAAAGCTTGTGGAGATGGAGTTAGGGAGATGTTATTGGAATGAAGATAAGATTAAAGAGGTTTTCATCAAATTAAAAATAAAGCAGTTGTTGTCTTTGTCTCGAGAAAAGAGACCAGTTTAATCTGAAACAGAGACCTTTAAAAGTGGTTAAATCTGTTGCAGCTGAAAATTCTCAAAGGAAACAAATATATTTTTTACATTAGAATTGTATTTTATTTTCAAAAGTAGACATCCTTTGTATTTTAAATGAATAAAATTGTCTTTAAAGCTGCATGTTCCTTAACATTTGATGAATTCAGTCGTCACCAAACATAACATTTATTATTTTTCTTTTGTAATTTTAACCCCCTTTTTTTAGCAAGTTTTAGCGATTTAGCAAAGTCTTTTTTTCTCTTTAAATTTTCTTTTTTAATTTAATTTTATTTATTTTTTGTGCTACCTTTAATAGTTTTATTGGAGTAGTTGCATCTATATTCAACAGTATATGAGCATGTAGCTACTGTGGCTAAAGTTAGCGTCTGTGTAAAAATATAAAGTTTTGTGAACTTTTGCTGCTAGTATTTCTAGCATGGGCCAGCTAAAAGCTAATTTTGTTTTTTTTTTTTTATATTTTGTTTTTTTATTACACAAAACCAAATTGAAAAATGATTATAAAAACAAAAAAGATTAAAACAAAATAGCAAAAAAAAAAAAAAATCATACAAATACATTCAATTTTGTTCTTTTTTACTTCCTCTTCGTCTCTGGACCAGCTAACATTGCAGCCAGCTCAGTTTTTGCGTCGTGACTTGTTCCAAATACAGTTTGGCATCGAGAACTATCTAAAGATGAGCTTCCGATTCTGTGTTTAATGCTGAACACAGTCCTCCAGTCCAGTCCTTTCACTGTCAGTGTCTGAGGGAACAATCGGAGACGTCTGAACCCAACCGTGCACCAAACTGTGCAGCCTCAGCAACTCTCACGCTGCTCCTCGGATCGAACCTGCCACTGAGCATCGCCTCCGTCATACCTCCAGATCACCGCTCGATCCAGAAGAAGAGTTTCCCTGTAGCAATACTCGATGAGATCTACAAACCGGGCCTGGCTTCTCTGAGTAAAGCGACTACAGAGATTCATCGGAGGAGAAACGCAGGAGTCCTCTCGGAAATATGTTTGATTTATGAGCTTCAGCTTGTGTTGTGGTCGTGTCTTTGAGTTTTTTCTGGTGTTGTGAGCGGAGGGTTTCTCGGGGGAGAGCAGATAGAGCGCCGGACGGGACATACATCAGGCTCGGGGCTGGGTCAGGACGACACACAAACATGTTCCTGTGGGAGGAAGAGAGACAAACACAAAAGGACGATAGAAGGAAACAGACGCAGGAGCACAGGTTAGATTTGAACAGATCTGAGTTTGTTTATTGCTGAAGATAAGAAGAGTTATTCAAGCCACAGGTGATTGAGAAGAGAAACAGCAGGAAAAGGACTCACTTTTACATTATGTTCAAGTTTTATTCAGTGCATTTTGCAGATAATAATATGACATTTTGTTCTGTGTAAAGTAAAAACGGCAGAGATTTGTTCTAATGTGGACGGAGAAAAAACTAATAACCAACCAACACCACAACTACTGTATACGTCTGTTCTTGGGACTGATAGAAAACCTCAATAATCTGTCTCCTTCACCAAACACTAACCTCCATGAGTCTGGACCTGGTCTAAGACTGGACTAACTCTGTCTCCTTCACCAAACACTAACCTCCATGAGTCTGGACCTGGTCTAAGACTGGACTAACTCTGTCTCCTGAGTCTGGACCTGGTCTAAGACTGGACTAACTCTGTCTCCTTCACCAAACACTAACCTCCATGAGTCTGGACCTGGTCTAAGACTGGACTAACTCTGTCTCCTTCTGACCTGGTCTAAGACTGACTAACTCTCTCCATGAGTCTGGACCTGGTCTAAGACTGGACTAACTCTGTCTCCATGAGTCTGGACCTGGTCTAAGACTGGACTAACTCTGTCTCCTGAACACTAACCTCCATGAGTCTGGACCTGGTCTAAGACTGGACTAACTCTGTCTCCTTCACCAAACACTAACCTCCATGAGTCTGGACCTGGTCTAAGACTGGACTAACTCTGTCTCCTTCACCAAACACTGACCTCCATGAGTCTGGACCTGGTCTAAGACTGGACTAACTCTGTCTCCTTCACCAAACACTGACCTCCATGAGTCTGGACCTGGTCTAAGACTGGACTAACTCTGTCTTCTCACCAAAACCCGAGTCTGGACCTGGTCTAAGACTGGACTAACTCTGTCTCCTTTCACCAAACACTACCCTCCATGAGTCTGGACCTGGTCTAAGACTGGACTAACTCTGTCTCTGTTACCAAACACTGACCTCCATGAGTCTGGACCTGGTCTAAGACTGGACTAACTCTGTCTCCTTCACCAAACACTGACCTCCATGAGTCTGGACCTGGTCTAAGACTGGACTAACTCTGTCTCCTTCACCAAACACTAACCTCCATGAGTCTGGACCTGGTCTAAGACTGGACTTGGTTTAGAGAAGATCCTGTCTTATTTCTGCTGGATGTGTTTTTTCAGTGTTCTAGAGTTTAACTGGATGAAGTCTAATCCTCCAGAAATAAGTCACCGGCTGCAAAAAATTAAACATGTCTCAAATTATATTCAGCCGTTTTATCACATGTCTCTTATTTGTCTGTTTTTTCGCCCCGTTTCATGTTTCTTTGCCTCAAGAACGTTCTGTTTTTGGCTCTAAATCATTGTTTGTCTCTAAAGCTAAAAGTCTTGGTCTCGATGCTCTCTGGTCTTGAACATGACTTGGTTTTGGTCAATGCAGTTTTGACACCACTAAACTTAATCCTACATTTAATAAATTACTTTCTGCTCCTGTTGCAGTTTTCCAAAATAATCAAGAGAAACAATATGTACCTTTGCTTTTGACGTGATTTATTTTGATCTGTTTTTATGTCTTCTTTATGTCTTTCTTTTTTGTTTGTTTTACTTCTACGTTCCAATTTAAAGTGCACTTTATCCTGTAAAGCACTTGGGTTGTTTTAAATGTTCTATGTGAATAAAATTGACATTGACACCTTTTGTATTCACCGTCTTTCAGCTACATTTTCCGGTTCATTTCTTGAAAGTTTAGTAAATTCACCAAATCCTTTATCAGTTTGTAATATTTTAAAACCATCAAAACTTTCCTCCGTTCAGACTTTTTCAGGAAATGTCATTTTGGCTGCAACAAAACACTTGTCATTGTCCTGTTGATGTTTCGTCGCTGCTAATTACTCGGTGTTGTTTTGGAGACGGGACAGAAAAGCTCACAAACTGAAGACGACGGGTGTGAAATCCCTCGGAGCCTTTCTTTCAGCGCTCGCACGGTTAAAACCCTTCGAGCGTGTAGGCGACGTCGTGGAAGGTGAAGACGCTCGTGTTTTCCGCTCAACGAAGCTGTGACACGACAAGTGACTCATCGGCGAGGTTCTGGTGAAACGAGCAGCTGCAGCCAATAAACACCATGTAGGAGGTTAGTGGGAACTGATTCAGAGAGATTCAGAGACAAGTGTGACTGTAGTAAGCACAGAAACAGGAATACAAGCTGTAAAGAGTGAATAATACTGGATTTATTAATGACAAGCCGGATACTGTGTAGTTTTAGATGCTGTGATGCCTAAGAGAAAGATATGACAGAAACCCAGATGCATAATTCACTGAGGGTTTGACATATTAGCTTTAATAAATTGTTAAACAGTAGAGAAATAGTACTAAAAGTAATGCACATTGATGTAACACTAAAAAGACTCCAAGACATTTGAATATTATGAACCAAGAGTCAGTTTTTCCTCCAAAATACTAATCCATTTGACCAAACTGAAGTTTAGAGTTTAGCGTTAGCTTAGCTGTGACTTCAGCGTCAGGACGACAATTATCTCCTCCTCGTTAAACATTACGTGATTGAATTGACAGTATTTATCTGTGTTTTACGTTGCCTCCCTTTTCTCTGTTGATGCTTTTCTTTTTTCAGCTGTTTCTCTGTTAAAAGACATATTCAGCTGAAAATACACTTTATCTGCAGCTATTAAACTTCCTGGAACGTCATGTGACAAGTGTCGACCAATGGGAGCGCTCCAAGGTTTTCTGTTCCTGAATAGAGGTTCTCATCTGTTACAATCACTTACAATAAACAGTAGATGGATCAGAAAGACTGTTTTTACACAAGTTATGATTTTACAAAAAACTATTTGGGTTTTAACCGAAACTTGAAGGAAAACAATATGTCAGTCTGTTCTGTTTTTCAATCTCAATTTTAATTTCAATCCAAAATGGCTGACTTCCTGTTGTCTTTGAAGAGCTCAGGCCTAACACTGTGGAATAATAAATAATCTGTAGTATTGGCAGGTCCTGAGCGTAAATACACAATTCTTTAAATATAAATGTCTTGGTTGAAAGTTTTTGCCCTTTCACTGTTCAGATATAATCCGAAGACCTTGAACGTCTTCTTACGTGGATTATTAAATCTGTTTCCGTGGCAACAGGTACAATAATCCAGTGTATGTTATTGTATTTGTTCATGGTTTTCCACTGGAATCATAATGTTATTGTCCGAATCAGCTCGAGAGGATGTCGCGGCCACATTTGTATCCCAGGCTGAGAAAACCAACAGAAACTCAATCATTCAAATCCGTGCATAAATGTGGACACGAGGAACATTTTAAACCTTTTCCGACGTCGGGAAGTGAAGCCGGTCGGTTTTAATGAAGCGACAGAGGAATTACTGCAGCAGTGGAACAAACACCGAGGCTGGAAGTGGCTCAGAGGCAAATACGAGACGTGATATTTCCTGGTATTGCCTTATGTTTGGGTTTAATTAAAATTGTAAAAGGCCAAGAACGTATAGAGACTGGTTTGGAACCTGGTAATTGTTATGACGCAAGAGAAAGCTGTCAGTCAAACTCACACTGGCGTCTGGGAACATGGGCTGGTTGGATTTAGAACGATTTTTAAACACAATACAGTGACAGGTTTGGTCTTGGTTTGATGGACAGGACAAAACTCAAAAACACTTAATGACAGGAGACTGGAGTTAATTTAGCTGATTTATACTGACTCTTTGTGGTTAAACAAGGGCTTTAAGAGCATTTATCATCATTTAAACACCCTACATTATTTTTAATTATCTCCTCCTCGTTAAACATTATTGAATTGACAGTATTTATCTGTGTTTTACGTTGCCTCCCTTTTCTTTTTTCAGCTGTTTCTCTGTTAAAAGACATGAAAATACACTTTATCTGCAGCTTTTTCGAGGTTTTCTGTTCCTGAATAGAGGTTGTCATCTTTTACAATCCCTTAGAATAAACACTAGATGCATCATAAAGTCAAAATGACCCCAGTAAAACACATTGACTGTAAACATTACTGAATAATGTCTACTCCAGGGATAAATAAACTGTCCAAGTATCAGAACAGAAGCTCATTATAAAATATTTCCTCAACACGTCTCGTACAGTTTGAGTCTGAGCAGAAGGAGCCGTGGTGCTTTGTTTCTGCCTCGGTTTGAACTGGAGCCGTACGTTTTGATTCTGTTTACGTCTGAAGCGCTTTTTGAAGTGGATCTGACTCCGTTCGCGTCGGTGTGACTCGGATGTGAGCCCGAGCGCGATGTTATTTTCATTCCCCGCTCTTCAAACCTCGTGGTGTTTCAGGGACACGCTCCTCGGGGATAACGCTTCCTTTTCTCCAGATCAAAACTGTTTGATGACGCTTTTTTTTTTTTGATTCACCTTTTGCGTAACTCGTCTTTCCTCTCCGCCGCTGGGACTCCCGCTAATGTTGTCGAACATTTTTAGCTTTTTCATCTCGACTCTGTGATCTTTTACTGAAATGAGACGAGATCATTTGTCGCTGTGTAAAAATATATATGAGACACTGGGTTCTTACATCTCTTACGTACAGATTCATTTTAAGGGTTTTCTTCACCTTTAAGCTGTGGAAGATTAATTCCAGCCTCCTTAGAGTTATTTTCACACCTGAAGGTATCGACCAGGATACAATTAAATGTAGTATAATTTCAGATTTGTGTCACAAGAGCCTTATTAAATCAAAGCTCCAGCAGCAGCAGTAACCTTTCCTGCTTCATTTATTTAATAAAAAGGTCAAACCAAACCAATTTTTCAACATAAAATACTAATACGTTACATTAAATCTAAGTTTAGAGCTGAACTTTTATCTTTAACTGTTGTAGACTGTAATGATCCTGGAATTATCTGCGTTTAATTTGCTCCTGTTTCTCTATTTTTATCTTTTTTTGAGCTGTTTCTCTGTAAAATAAGACATATTTCCAACAGAATAACCCATTTCCTTGGTTTATTTCCTCGTTCCTTCGTTGTTGACATCAGTGTCGACCAATGGGAGCGCTCCTTTTTACCTGAAGTGAGCTGTGATTGGACAAAATCCTGCTGTGGACTGATCATTCTCATCTATTAAAATCCTTCATTATAAAGACTAGATCACGTCTTAAGGTCTCATTTTTACAATAAACTTTAGGAGATTACACTGAAAAACTAAATGAAACAGTAAAATAAACCAGGTAATGGACTTTTGAATTGTTTTCTTTGTTATAAGCCACAGACAGAAGTTTGTAAATTCGATCTCTGGTCAGTCTCAGTGTGGATTATAAACTAATCCTCCAGTCAGTATTGACAATGAGACTGGCTCAGGATCTGGAGCTGCTCAATGGCACTGGATAAAAAATAAAAGAGTCAATTCAGAGAATATTTGTTTGAATTTACCAGTTTTGGTGTTGCTGCTACAGGAAAACTCTTGATTTATCGACAGAATTACCACCGCGCTGTTTGCTGTGGAAGCCTGTTTAATTCACCAAAACACTCTTATTTTAGCGACTGATTTGTGTTCTCACCACAAACACACTTGTAGGAGAATGTTTACTTGGAGCTCAGTTAAACAAGAAAAGCAGACTCCAGTTCTTTTTAAAGACTTTAACGTATATTATTTTTCCATCTCATAAGCAAACCACCATCAGAATCAGTTTTAGTGGCAGCGAATCAAGATAAAAGTCAATACCTATTTCCAAATGCAAATAACACTGATTAAAGCTGATTGAACAGGCACCAGATCCGGCCTCGTTCCGGTCACAGATCAATCCCAGATAATTGGCTTAACCAAACGATTCGTCGGCGTAATCCCACACAGCACGGCTTCCGAACTACGCCGCGATCGAACGAACCTGCGTCTGCGAAGGGTTAATGAACGGCAGGTCGCCAAAGCGGACGGAGGGACCCCACGTTTCTGCAAAACCCGGCGCCACATCGGGTTTTTAGCTCCGCGGGTCTGATTTCTCAATGAAAAATAATGTCTGGAGAAAACTTTTGGGTGTTTATGAAGCAAAGTGAGCTCATATTTATTGATGAAGAGCAGAAAAAGGCAATGATTCAGAGGTTTTAAAGGATCTGGTTTGTGGAGAGTGAAGACAGGTGAGAACAGGCTTCATCCTGCAGCAGCTGATTAAGGATTTAAAGCAGGTGTGAGTCAGAGAGAAACAAGAGACTGATCAGGTTTCTGTGTGAAGTTTAATAATGGACACGCCCACTGACCAGCCAATCACAGTCAGGCATTTTATTAAACAAAGCAGTGCCTTTTACCTGAGTTGCCCTCTGTTCCTAACGATGACAAGGAGAGGAGACGAGGAGAGAGGACAGAGGAGACAGGAGAGAGGAGACAAGGAGACACAGAGAGGACAGAGGAGACAGGAGACAGGAGAGGACAGAGGAGGGAGGAGGGAGGAGTGAAGGTGATGGGACGTCCTCTCTTCTGGAGAATCACCTGCACTCTGACTCTGTTTATGACATTTACAACTGGATCTGCAGAAAAACCTCAAATTAACTTCAGAATTTAGTTTGATCTTAATATTTTTCAAGAACACATGTATTTCCCATGATGTTCTTTCTCTTTATTTCTACAAATTAAGGTTCACAAACATGATTTATTATAACATCCTCTGCTTTTAAACCTTGGTCTTTTTAAATCTGTCCTTGCCTTTTGTCTGCTTTCTTATCTTAAAATCCGATTTTCTGGTTTTATTTCAACATTTAACTCAATTGTCTTTGTGTTATTTGTTGAGAACTGTTCTGTTTTTGCTCTGTTGGTCTGAGGCAGAGGTTGTAAATCCTACCTGAGGCTGTGACTGGAGGCTGGAGGCTGATGGTGTTGAGATTAATTACGTGGCCGGCGTCCAGTTCGCTGTCTGCTCCACGATGTAGCGCCTTGTCCCGTTTCCCGAGCCGCCGTCTGTCAGCGGCGGCCGGACAGCTGCTCGCTCCGGGGGCCGGCGCCGAGCTCCGAGCCAAACCTCCACCTCCTCCACAAACCGACACCGAGCGCCATTCATCGAGCGGCGGGACGAGGCCGGGGCAGGAGTTATGAACAGGAGGGAAGGAAATGGACGGGACACTCTGTTCTCTGCACAAACTCTTGGCAAGATCAGTGCAGGAGGACATCTGTACAAAGAGGAAACTGATGGGTAACGTGTCACTGATGGAGAGCATTTGCATTTTCTTTAATTACTTAGCTTTGTCTGGAAAGGCTATTATCAAAATGTGTCTTAAAAGGAACCCACACAGTCGAAGTAAACAGAAGGTTGTCCCTCTCTCAGATGAAAAAACCCTTGTTCTTGTGATTTTACAGGTTTATTTGATTGTTTTTTTCTTCATAATTCAGGTTGGCACAGCTTTAGAGAATCATTAGTTCCATTCAAATCAAACATAGCACAGAATCCTGTCATAAAATGGCTAATCAAGTCCTTGTTCAGCTCTTCTGTTTTATTTCTCTAAACTGTTGCTGTGCACCGTTTATAAATTCTGCCAAAGAAGCGATGATCTGAACTAAACTGTGAAACATATATTACATTTGAGAGAGTTGAACCCCGTCCAACGCGAGGCGCACTCTGTTAAATCTGCTTCAGAAGCTAACGCGGCGTTATTCGTCGTAACTCAGGGTCTGGACGTCTCACACAACTCAACGACACAACAGTAAACACAGAGAGGCCGACGTTAGACCCTGACAGTGTCAAATAGTCTGGACGAGCTTCAGGAGACGTTCATCTGCTTCAGAGTCGGCGCCTTTCAGTGTTTTAAATGAAAAGTGCAGATGGAGGAAGCTAAAGATCAAAATGAGACAAGTAAATATGTCTGGTGATATCAGAGTGACATTAGCCGTCCTCCATGTTTAAATCATCTCTGATTTAAGAGACACAGAAACAGCAAGAGACACAAACGATCTGTAAACTGTGTAAGAAAACAACAGCTAACACCAGAACTATGTAAACAACCACAGATTTAACCAACTACATATAGTCGAGTCACACATCCTTGGTTTTCTTTTTTCATCCCTGTCTCAGACTCCACTCTCCTCCAAAATCAGTCTAGAGACCTCTTCTGCTTCTCTTTTATTAAAAAATAAAACCACACAATTTTTTCCTCCAAAATACTAATCCATTTGACCAAACTGAAGTTTAGAGTTTAGCGTTAGCTTAGCTGTGACTTCAGCGTCAGGACGACAATTATCTCCTCCTCGTTAAACATTACGTGATTGAATTGACAGTATTTATCTGTGTTTTACGTTGTCTCCCTTTTCTCTGTTGATGCTTTTCTTTTTTCAGCTGTTTCTCTGTTAAAAGACATATTCAGCTGAAAATACACTTTATCTGCAGCTATTAAACTTCCTGGAACGTCATGTGACAAGTGTCGACCAATGGGAGCGCTCCAAGGTTTTCTGTTCCTGAATAGAGGTTCTCATCTATTACAATCACTTAGAATAAACAGTAGATGGATCATAAAGACTGTTTTTACACAAATTATTACTTTACAATAAACTATTTGGGTTTAAAAAATATTTACAAAAATATCTGGTAGACTTTGTTTAATGCAACATCCATTTTTACTTATACTGCGTTTTATTTTTGTTGATTTCTGTCTAGTTCCAGTATAATCTCAATGGGACAATAAAGCAAACATGATGAACACTAACTGGAAATTGAGGATATAATGTTGAAAAAGCCCGTGACGTCAGTGTGGACCGCTGACATCCCCCAGTCTCTAGTTCCCTCTAATCTTCACACAAATACATCTTTTCTCTGTGACAGGTTGGTTTAATTCATGTCAGGGCCAGCTCTGGAGAGATATGATTCATAAATCCACCGCTGTGAACGCCTCCGGAGCAGGTCGTGACGCTCGACGGGCCACGTTCATTCAGGTGTTGTATCCGCACAGCTCTCGGCGGAAAAAAATATTAAAAAATGCACCGGAACAGGCTTCAGTCCAAGGTCAGTGTTCGCTCTGAGCTTCTGTTTCCACAAAATCAGGTTTTTCTGGTTCCTGTGTTCAGTTATTCCCATAAAAAAGAATGAATCTCTGTTATAAATGCAGTAAAATTGCAGTGTTTTTATGTTTTTCTATTTGTGTGAACGACATTAAAAAGCTAAGCCACAACAAAGACTATAAGTTACGAACATAAACCTCTCGGAGACTCCTGTTTAATCATTGCTCCTCATTAAATCAGTGCTGTGTGCTAATAACCACCGCGCTCCACACCTTCTCCATCAGTCGCTGCGCTTCATTTATTCCCAAATCCCGAATGAAATCATGTTGTTTACAGACGTCAGCTCCAGTGTTTACAGGGGAAAGAACTCGAGTGATCAGATAAGACTTGTGTTTACATGGCCCGCAGGCTTTAATCAGAATAAAAGTGTTTATGACGCAGTGAGAGCGAGTTTAATCTGTGAGAAATAAACAGTGGAAGTTTTGGATAAAGAGGCAGACTCCATTTTTTCAGTAGATTTGTCAAACTACCACAACATCCACCGTTAGCAAAACCAGTCTAGAGACCTCTCCTGCTTCCCTTTTATTAAAAAATAAAACCACAAAATACTAATCCATTTGACCAAACTGAAGTTTAGAGTTTAGCGTTAGCTTAGCTGTGACTTCAGCGTCAGAACGACAATTATCTCCTCCTCGTTAAACATTACGTGATTGAATTGACAGTATTTATCTGTGTTTTATGTTGCCTCCCTTTTCTCTGTTGATGCTTTTCTTTTTTTCTCTTTTAAAAGACTGAATAGACATTTTTTTTGTTTTATCGACAGACATTACTTCCTTGTTGACATCAGCGTCGACCAATGAGAGCGCTCCTTTTTCCTGAAGCGAGCTGTGATTGGACAAAGCTCCCGTTCAAAACTGAAAACACTATTTAAATTCTAGATCTTCTCTTTGACGATTCCTGTTAAAATAAGCTTTAGGTAGAAATCCACTGTTCCTTTTTAAAAATAAATATAAAAATAATCGTCTACTCCCAGTTTGAGGAAAGCACATTCATAATTTAGTCCAAGTAGATTAAAGTGAGTTTATGTCAGGAGTCTTATTCATTTTTAGTAATAAACAGTAGACGGCGTTACCATGGCAACGCAGATCAGAAATGAAAAGGTGATTAAACAGCGTGAGTGGGTTCTTCTAGTGAAAGTATTTCTTTAAATTCTTGTCTGTGGAGAGTCTAACACTACCAGACAGGATTTAGTTGGATTTGAACTGGTTTTAGTCGGATTTGAACCGGTTTTAGTCGGATTTAAACAGCTTTTAGTCAGATTTGAACTGGTTTTAGTTGGATTTAAACAGCTTTTAGTCAGATTTGAACTGGTTTTAGATGGATTTCAACAGGTTTTAGTTGGATTTAAACAGCTTTTAGTCAGATTTGAACTGGTTTTAGTCAGATTTAAACAGCTTTTAGTTGGATTTGAACAGGTTTTAGATGGACTTCAACAGGTTTTTGTTGAATTTGAACAGGTTTTAGATGAATTTGAACATGTTTCAGTTGGATTCTAACAGCTTTTAGTCAGATTTGAACTGGTTTTAGTCGGATTTAAACAGCTTTTAGTCAGATTTGAACTGGTTTTAGTCGGATTTAAACAGCTTTTAGTCAGATTTGAACTGGTTTTAGTCGGATTTAAACAGCTTTTAGTCAGATTTGAACAGGTTTTAGATGGACTTCAACAGGTTTTAGTTGGATTTGAACGTGGCTTTCCTGAGAAGAAGGGAAAGGGGAGATGACACTACTTTAACATTTGACATGGACTTTTATTTTTACAAACTGACTCAGTGTTTGTTTTTGTTTTGTTGACGTCTGTGTAATAATGGAAACCAGACAAAGATGAAAACTTTAGATTTTGTTATACCCTGTGTTTCTCATTGATTGCAGCCCCTGACGTCAGTGTGGACCGCTGACATCCCCCAGTCCCTAGTTCCCTCTAATCTTCTCACAAATACATCTTTTTTCTGTGACACGTTGGTTTAATTCATGTCAGGGCCAGCTCTGGAGAGATATGATTCATAAATCCACCGCTGTGACGCTCCACGGGCCACGTTCATTCAGTGTTGTATCAGCAGAAAAAAAACAGGGTCTTATCTGTTAAATTACTCTGTTTGTATTACTTTATAAACAGTCATGTGCTCATAAAAGGCTCGTCGTATTGGCTTCTCAACATTGACTCAAAGGCTGCCGATGATCCAGAGAAAGTGTCTTTTCCAGCTGATGTCTGCTCACTCAGAGAATCAACAAAAAGAGGAGAAAATGAAACCAGAAGTGAATTAAATAATAAGTTGTGTGCTTTTTTTCAAGCAAATTTAGGCTGAAATAGTAAATAAAGCTGAAACCGTCCTTGTCTTGATGATAAACAGCCAGGTTTTACATAGATTTAAACAGGTTTAGTTGGATTTGAACAGGTTTTATATGGGCTTAAACAGGTTTTATTTGGATTAGAACAGGTGTTAGATGGATTCAGACAGGTTTTAGTTTGATTCAAATAGCTTTTAGTTGGATTTAAACAGGTTTTATATGGACTTAAACCGGTTTTATTTGGATTCGAACTGGTTTCAATTTGATTTGAACAGATTTAATTTGGATTTGAACAAGTTTCAGTTGGATTTGAACATGTTTTATATGGATTTGAACAGGTTTCAGTTGGATTTGAACATGTTTTATATGGATTTGAACAGGTTTCAGTTGGATTTGAACATGTTTTATATGGATTTGAACAGGTTTCAGTTGGATTTGAACATGTTTCAGTTGGATTTGAACATGTTTTATATGGATTTGAACAGGTTTCAGTTGGATTTGAACATGTTTTATATGGATTTGAACAGGTTTCAGTTGGATTCGAACAGGTTTCAGTTGGATTTTAACATGTTTCAGTTGGATTTGAACAGGTTTCATTTGGATTCGAACAGGTTTCAGTTGGATTTGAACAGGTTTTAGTTGGATTTATCAGTGTTTAGCCCCTGAAATGATTCCCTCACCTCTTTGCTCTAATCTTTTATCTTTTTGCTCAAACCAGTCCGATTGTGACGGTCATTTTCTTTTTACAGCTTCGCGGGTCTTTTCAGGCAATTAACTCCCGACCGTCTCGTTCAGGAGCCGAGGGGCGTTGTGTAAAACAGATTTACAGCTTCAGGAGCCAAATCCACCCTCACGTCTTATCTCAGCCGCGGGGCTTTGGCCTCAGTTCAACGCTGACAGAGTCTTTAAAGACGCTTACCGTCCTGGTCCGAGCTGCTTTCACTGGAGCGCTCTCGGACGATGCTTGTTGTGTCCCGGAGCAAGGCTTAAAATCCAATAAACTGCTCCATCTTTTACACTGAACAGGTTTTACATGGATTTGAACAGGTTTTAGATGGATTTGAACAGGTTTTAGACAAATTTGAACAGGTTTTAGATGGACTTTAACAGGGTTTTGTTGGATTTGAACAGGTTTAAAATGGATTTAACCAAGTTTTTGTTGGATTTGAACAGGTTTTAGCTGGATTTGAACAGGTTTTATATGGATTTAACCAAGTTTTTGTTGGATTTAAACAGATTTTAGTTGGATTTAAACGTTTTTTTATTGGATTTGAACAGGTTTTATATGGATTTAACCAGGTCTTTGTTGGATTTTAACAGGTTTTTGTTGGATTTTAACAGGTTTTACATGGACTTAAACAGGTTTTTGTTGGATTTTAACAGGTTTTTGTTGGATTTTAACAAGTTTTTATTGGCTTTTTAAAAGATTTTAATTGAATTTAAACTGGTTTTTGTTTGATTTTAACAGGTTTTTGTTGGATTTTAACAGGTTTTTGTTGGATTTTAACAGGTTTTTATTGGATTTTAACAGGTTTTGTGTAAACTTAAACAGGTTTTTGTTGGATTTTAAAAAGTTTTTCTTGGATTTTTAAAAGATTTTAATTGAATTTAAACAGGTTTTAGTTCCCTCTCTTCACACTGTGGTAAAAACCTGTTACAGTCGTTTGAAGCGGAGCCCTGTTTTTTCACTGATACAACTCGATGAATCTGGCTCCGAAACCGAAGCCACATCTGTTAAATGGAGTCTCTTTGTTTGTTTACCGTTGTTTATCACCGAGCGACGGCGAGGTTTTCATTTCCGTTCTACTCTCGGTGGTTTATCCGTCGGAGATGTATGTCCCGATGCAGAGCGACTGTCGGAGCCTTATTTATTCTGTTTACTGCCGTCTTCACCGGAGCCGGCTGTAAATTAACCTGCAGTGGCAACAAAGACTCACTCAGGCCTGGATTTAAAAGGTTTGTGAAGTCATTTGTACCAGAGAGTGTCATGCTTTGTGTGAACAGTCAGAGCCATTTACTGAAATAGTTTATGTCTGCGGTGTTTGCTCTTTTACTGTGAGACAACGAGGCCTGAACAGAGGCAGGACAGATGTGTGGAGCTGATTATTGAGGAACAGATACAGTCGGGCGTAGGTTTTTACACCAGACACAACCCTTTCCATTTATCTCTGGTTCATCCTCGTGGCTTGAGTTTGGAGGGTTTACCACTGTATTAAATTTGAACAGGTTTTAATCAGATTTGAACAGGTTTTAGCTGGACTCAAAATCGTTTTAGTTGGATTCGAACAGGTTTTAGATGAATTTGAACAGGTTTTAGACGAATTTGAACATCTTTCAGTTGGATTCGAACAGGTTTTAGTTGGATTTGAACAGGTTTTAGTTGGACTCAAAATCGTTTTAGTTGGATTCAAACAGGTTTTAGTTGAATTTGAACAGGTTTTAGTTGAATTTGAACAGGTTTTAGTTGGATTCGAACAGGTTTTAGATGAATTTGAGCATGTATCAGTTGGATTAGAACAGGTTTTAGTTGGACTCAAAATCGTTTTAGTTGGATTCGAACAGGTTTTAGTTGGATTCGAACAGGTTTTAGTTGGATTCGATCAGGTTTTAGTTGGATTCGAACAGGTTTTAGATGAATTTGAGCATGTATCAGTTGGATTAGAACAGGTTTTAGTTGGACTCAAAATCGTTTTAGTTGGATACGAACAGGTTTTAGTTGAATTTGAACAGGTTTTAGTTGGATTCGAACAGGTTTTAGTTGAATTTGAACAGGTTTTAGTTGGATTCGATCAGGTTTTAGTTGGATTCGAACAGGTTTTAGATGAATTTGAGCATGTATCAGTTGGATTAGAACAGGTTTTAGTTGGATTCAAACAGGTTTTACATGGATTCGAACAGGTTTTAGATGAATTTGAACAGGTTTTGTTGGATTTGAAAAGGTTTTAGTTGGATTCAAACAGGTTTTACATGGATTCAAACAGGTTTTAGATGAATTTGAGCATGTTTCAGTTGGATTCAAAAAGGTTTTAGTTGGATTCGAACAGGTTTTAGTTGGATTCGAATAGGTTTTAGTTGGATTTGAACATTCAGGTGGCTTTCCTGAGAAGAAGGGAAAGGAGAGATGACACATTTACTGCAAACTTGAGGGTATTTTTATAAATTTAGGGAATGACACGGCTTTGACTGACTTTACAATCACCTTTGGTCCAAAAACACAGATTACACTATCGTTCTCTGGACCTTTAGAGACTGTTTTAACATAAAAGACCAGAAAATGCTGTTCCATCTGATTTTTGAGATGCTCTGAAACAATTTGAGACCATTTACTGTCCTCTGTCTTTGAATCTACAACCATCAGAATGTCCAGATAAAAAGAAGGTTGGTCTTTTTTGACAAACATGGCCTTGCTATAGTTCATGTCTTTGCCATAGGTGGGTTTTAAAAGCAGGTAAACAGTATATTGTGCAGTTATTTTCCAAACATATCAGTCTTTTCTTCTCTGTCCAACAACTGCAAACACAAAGACTAGTTTCTGATGCAGCCGTGTTGGTGAAGCACTAATGTAATTGCACCAAACCAGAGTGTGATTGTACTCAGTGCTCTTTGTCTTTGATGGAAGACTCTCGAGCGGACGATCGATGAGCGTTTGAAGATACGGCCTTTTTTCCTCCGAGTTAATGGAAATATCATCAGAGGCACACGGGACCAATGCAAACATGTTTTACCTGTCATTCTGTGTTTCTGTGAGAGACGGACACGATTCAAAGCCTGTACTCGTCGTTAAACGCAAAATAAAGTCCTTCAAATGCATCGATAACTTTTAGATTAAAACCAGTCTTTGGTCCATGTTGTAATGACCCTTTTCTTCTTTTCTCTGTAAGTAAATGTCTTACAAAGGGGTCAGTTTGAAAAGAAACACTCAAATGTCTCTGAATCTCTGCCGAATGACGTGAATTTACCAGTTTTAGTTCATCTCTTTGTCAAATTAAACTTTAAAAATGCTGGCTGTGTTTAAATTACTACAAGGAACAGATAATAAGGACAGTTTGCTCTAGGTCCTTGTCCATTGTTTGATGTCATTTAAATTATTTTGCCATGTAATGTTAATGTGTAGTGTTTTTTCTGTACTTTGAGTCTGAAATAAAGTGTGAAGTAAGTAAATAAATAAATAAAATGCGCATCAACTTCAGAAACATTTTGAAGAAAAGGTTTCGACGAGGCTCTGGTCGTACATTTGATGCTTTGTCAAAACGTTTTCTTGAATGTGTCCTGGATGACTGAGAACCTCCAACACATTTCCATTTTGGTTAATATTTCTATAAACTGTCTCTTAAAGATGTTTTCATCAGAAGACAGCTCCGAAAACAATCAAGCAGAAGGTAGTGATCGAAAAACGCAAAAACAAAACAAACAAATACATCCATTTCATGCGAATAAAAGACTCGTATTTTTATACTTACACAGTTTTTTCCCTTGTGGGATATTTTATTTTAGCTTGGCCAGTCTTTTATTTATTCTGTTTGATAAATTAGTCTGAACTCTGTGGATTTAAGCTGTATTTTCAAAAACAGACACTGCCTCTGGACAAAAGTGGATAAACAGACAATTAATCAGACCAGCATTACACAGAGCCCACCCTTTGATAAACAATTTTTATTTATTCAAAAAGAACTTCTACCACATGGAAATATCAGAGAAGGACTTTCAGAGCTGATTTAGTTATGGCCTCTCAATCTTCTGGCACAAACGGAACTCCGTACATGTGCTGTTTCCATTTCTGAAAACCAAAAATGCAACTAAAAGAGCTTCATGAAAACCCCGGTTTGTTAGATTTGAGAGAAGTAGTCGTGGTCTGGAGCCTGAACCGAGCCGCTGTGGCTAGAATGTGGAAAATCTGAAGTTTTGTGTTCAACTCTCCAAGGTCACCGTGTCACTGAAGCTGTCGGCACAAACTGTCCTCGTCCAGCTGCAGTTTCCTGCTCGTTTACGCCACAAAAGGTCAGTGTTGTGTTGAGCTGCAGCTGCCGCGGTTCTAAATGTAAAACTGTGACAAAGAAGACAGTTCCAGCAGCAGACGAACGGCAAAATCAACCAAAGCGGCTTTTATTCCCGGTGCCGGGCTCCGTCTGCTGCAGGAAAACATCTGCGTTTGTAAAGTGTCAGTGTTTGTCTGTTCACACGTCACGTCTAAATAAAACTGCAGTTCGCACAAACAAAACTGAAACTGAGACGAGACGCTGAAAGAAACCACAGTTTGTTGTTTCTGTAACTTTAAAAATAGGACAGTTCACAGAAATATGTTCAGCTTTGCCATTTATCTACTGATAATACTGTCTATAGTGCATTCTAGGGTTGAGACCGGGCCCTGATTTAAATAACTTTTAATAGTTTTTTTTATAAAAGATTTTGATTAACTCTGAAGCTAAGTGTGAAACAACGAAATGACAATGATATACTTTTATAATTCTGTACCTGATATTTTTTTCTTCTAGTTGTGAAAATGGTTTAAACCCAAATAGTTTACTCTAAAAGAAATAATTTGTGTAAAAACAGTCTTTATGATCCATCTACTGTTTATTCTAAGGGATTGTAATAGATGAGAACCTCTATTCAGGAACAGAAAACCTTGCTACGAAAAAGGAGCGCTCCCATTGGTCGACACTTGTCACATGACGTTCCAGGAAGTTTAATAGCTGCAGATAAAGTGTATTTTCAGCTGAATATGTCTTTTAACAGAGAAACAGCTGAAAAAAGAAAAGCATCAACAGAGAAAAGGGAGGCAACGTAAAACACAGATAAATACTGTCAATTCAATCACGTAATGTTTAACGAGGAGGAGATAATTGTCGTCCTGACGCTGAAGTCACAGCTAAGCTAACGCTAAACTCTAAACTTCAGTTTGGTCAAATGGATTAGTATTTTGGAGGAAACACTGGTCTGGTTTTAATTTTTAATAAAAGAGAAGCTGATTTTGGAGGAGAGTCTGAGACAGAGACAAAAAAAGAACATCAGGTAAAAACATCACATAGAAGCCAAAAAAAAAAAAAAAGTAGAAAAGAGAAATGGGAAACAAATTCAAACTTGGATAAATGGCAGATTACATCACTCTGATTGGCCCAGTTTTGCCAATTTTTAAATAAAATAAAAGCTGGAAATGTTGCTAAGCTGTTGTCTGTGGTGTGTGTGTGTGTGTGTGTGTGTGTGTGTGTGTGTGTGTGTGTGTGTGTGTGTGTGTGAGAGACTGAAAATTCCAGCTTTAGGCTAAAATATCATCCTAAATTAGCGTGCAATCTGGGAAATGTCTTCACTCAATGCAGTATTTACATTTCCTTAAACGTACAAACCGTAAACGCTGATTTCCAAAACATTTAAAACAACCATAAATGCATCTATAAGAGACTGTTAAAGATTATTTTAGTGTTATTTTAGTCAAACAATTAGCCGAAGCAAAGTTAGCCGCGAAATTGAGTTGAATTGAAAGTGCTGCACATAGGATCAAACACGACTGGTAAAAAGCCTCAGGTGTGAACTGTACGCCGCTGATAACAAACCCTCCCAACCTCTGCCTGATGAATATTCATGAGCATGCCTCTTTAATTGTGGATAATCCCATGTGTTTGCATTTTCTGTTTTTAGCTAAATCTCACTCTTTGACTGTTTCATCAATCATCTCCAGCTCCCGACATGAAATCTTAATCAAAGCGATCACAGTGATTAATGAAGCCGTTTAAATACGTTTTTTTTTTTTCTTCGTCTATAAACAGAGGAACAGAAACCTGGTGAGTGTCTCCGAGCCTTATTTCAAATGCTGCGGCTGTGTTTGCTCACCTTAATGATCACTACTACACCGTCTGCGGGGCTTTGAGGGCTTTCGCTCCTGAATCTCAAACACCGCCTCCACTTTATTCTCCTCACATTAATGGAAGACGCGTTCTGAGAAGTTTGTTCTGGGTGAGAATCAAAGCCTTCTCTGTGTCAGGTTTCTGTTCAGTCAAAAGCCCCGCCTCCTCAGGTTATTATCACACGAGCTGAAGCTGAAACTAATTCTAATTCTGTGAGAAAGGCTATTTTGACCTTGTCTGTAAAGATTTAATTTAATTTTTTATGTTCTAGTCAAAGTTTTAGTCTGATTTGTGTGGATTTGAGTTTTGTTTCCAGTCCCTCCACTCTCCTCCAACAGCAGCAGTAACCTTTCCTGCTTCTTTTATTTAAAAAAAGACCAATCTTTCACCACAAAATACTAATACATTACATTAAATCAAAGTTTAGATCTGACCTGAAACTTTTATTTTGTTGCAGACTGTTACATACGTTTAATCTATGTTTTATTTGCTCCTGTTTCTCTATTTTTATCTTTTTTGAGCTGTTTCTCTGTAAAATAAGACATATTTCCAACAGAATAACCCATTTCCTTGGTTTATTTCCTCGTTCCTTCGTTGTTGACATCAGTGTCGACCAATGGGAGCGCTCCTTTTTACCTGAAGTGAGCTGTGATTGGACAAAATCCTGCTGTGGACTGATCATTCTCATCTATTAAAATCCTTCATTATAAAGACTAGATCACGTCTTAAGGTCTCATTTTTACAATAAACTTTAGGAGATTACACTGAAAAACGAAATGCAGACTGTGAAATTGTGTTTATGTTCGGCGCAGCCTCAAATAAACGGATAGTGGTTGTGTTTAACGACAGAGAAGTGTCCTCTTGTCTCTGTTGAAAACCTGTTGAGATCCCGATGGCGGTCAGGTGCTATTATTGGCAGCAGAGACTTGGGGAGACCTCCAGCTCTCGTCTGATTGTTTTCCGTCCCGAGAGGAGCCGAGAGCGAGCGTCAGGAGCCGGGCCCCTGTGGGAAGCCCCTCGTCCTCCTCTCACACCATTCAATTGCTATTTTTCAAACGGGCCTCGAAGCAAATCATCGTGACCCGGAGCGAAAAGCAGGCTTCCTCCGATGACAGCGCCTCACCTCAACTTTCTGATTGAAATTGTGACCCGTGGAGACAATAACAATCTTTTTTTTTTTGACTGTGAAAAGCATGCAGACGTTCACTGGAGAAAAACAGCAGCATTAAAAGTCACATTTACAGAAAGTAGTGCTGCATATGTCACAACAACAAGAACAGTTTAAATGTAAATGAGTTGATTTAAAGTCAATAAGATTAGGATTAGATGATGCTTTTATTATAAACAGAAACAGAGGCTTGGTTTAATGTAGTCAGTCCTTTAAATAATCACAGAATATTAGCTTCAGATTGAACCCAACGGCTCAAAAACAACATGAAGTTATCACAGAAGAGTTTTAAAAGTTAGATATTATTGGGCTCTGTTCTGTCTTTTCTGTCTCTCATTGTGTTTTATTGACACCTGGTATTTACCTGAGTTCATTAAAAAGCTGGATTCCTGCTCAGGTCCCACAAAGAAAATTCAATTATGTTTGAAACAGGCCCCAAAGCAACATCACAACACAGACTGAAACCTGGCAGTGGATATGAGTTTAACAGGGCTTACTTCCTGCTGTGATTTTCAATATAAATTAACTTTTAAACCTTAAGGCCCAGTTGCTCTAACACGTTTTCAATTTGAACTCAGTTTAAATCATGTTTTAAATGATTTTCCACTGCACCAAGTCAAGTTTCAATTCATTTTTTGTTTAACCTGGGATCAAATTTAATCTTGTTTTACCAAATTTAATAAAACAAATTTAAAGTGTGAACTAGGTTTCACTTGAAGGAGGTTTGACTGAAAATGCCTTTTAAGAATCAATAATATTCTCTGTTTTTATTATAGTTTAACGAGGCTGTGTCACAAAAACCACACAAATCTTTTGCGGGAAATAAAATAAATACTGTTCCTCCCAGGTTTGTTTCAGATGACTTTTGCCTCTGTTTTTATTCTGTTCTGATTTGGTGGCTCCTGGTTGGAAACCCGTGAACTTAAGTTATTTGACTCAGACCTTTCGAAAATACCTCAAGATTTTTTATCTTTACAAAGGTTAAGTCTGTTGGACCGTTATTACTGATTAAAGCAGTAGTTGGTCTGTAATTTCAGTCACGAAACAAGATGAAACTGCATAAAAAATGGACCAAATCAGACCCACTTTGGGGAATGTCTCAAAGCTTTAACATAGTTCTATCAAAACCAAATTGACCAGGACTGGGCCATGTTTGAGACTAGAGCAGATCAAGACCAAGTCCAGACCAGAACCAGCGTTAGATGTGGCTCAGATCCCACCTGCTGTGGTCCTGGTGTGTCCTGTAGGGGGCGCTGTGAGGGCTCTGGCTCAACACTAAACCAGCTCCTTCAGTTTAGTTCCAAATAAATATATAACTCCCACCAACAGGATCTAAACCTCACAATTAATTCCATTTTATCACTTTTTATTATTATTTTTGGGGGAATTGTGTCATTTTTATTTCTGTTCTTGTGTTGTTGTTGTTGTTGTGTAAAGTTATGTGTGATTTTGGATTTTAAATGGGACGATAAACTTTTATACTTTGAAATAATGCATCTGTTTTCTTGTTTTTAACTCTGGGTCTGAAGGGATCCATACCCCTCATTTATCATCTTCTGTTCACGTTGTAAAAAGGAGTTTAATTCACACCAAACATAATCCTGAGACATTTTTACTGTGAATCTCACAAATAGATATAATCTGTTTTAATACATCTCAGACGTTGGCCAAAACAAACCCTCCCAAAGCTGTAATTCTGCCTTATCCCAAAGTAAACAGCAGTATTTAAAAGCTACTCGTGCTTTCATGTAAAAACTAAAAGCATTACGGTCGGTCCATTCCCTGAAATTATGCTAAACGTTGTTATTTAATGCAGAAAATGGACTGGAGTTATGCCTCAGATTAGCATACAGCTGCGAAAACATGCCTCCGACTCCGAGAGAATATAAACGGAGGAGATGCACGTTCCTCTGATGCTTTTATACAGAAAAAGCTCAGAGAAAATGAGCCATTACCAGCAAACAGGAGGTCAAAGGTCAACGGAAGAGTGACAATGGGGTCATTTACATCAATCTACAAACAATGGACGGATTTATTCACAATTAACTCCTGACCTTTGGATGAAAAGTATCTAGTTCAGAGTTTCCAACCAGATCTAGGCCTACATCTCATTCAGGTCAATGTAGGACATCTGGTTTCTTCACAGACCATTTTTAAGCTTATTAGTTCATTAAAAAGCCACACACTGCAGACTTAGACAAATACGCATTTGACACCTTTTAAAGCTCCTCTCCTGCTTCTCTTTTATTAAAAAATAAAACCAGACCCATTTTTCCTCCAAAATACTAATCCATTTGACCAAACTGAAGTTTAGAGTTTAGCGTTAGCTTAGCTGTGACTTCAGCGTCAGGACGACAATTATCTCCTCCTCGTTAAACATTACGTGATTGAATTGACAGTATTTATCTGTGTTTTACGTTGTCTCCCTTTTCTCTGTTGATGCTTTTCTTTTTTCAGCTGTTTCTCTGTTAAAAGACATATTCAGCTGAAAATACACTTTATCTGCAGCTATTAAACTTCCTGGAACGTCATGTGACAAGTGTCGACCAATGGGAGCGCTCCTTTTTCTGTTCCTGAATAGAGGTTCTCATCTATTACAATCCCTTAGAATAAACAGGAGATGGATCATAAAGACTGTTTTTACACAAATGATTGATTTTATAATAAACTATTTGGATTTAAACCAGGATTGTCTCAAGAATAAGACTTAATTTGATTGAGAAGAAAGGAACACTATGTAAATCATATCTTAATCCTTACAGAAGAACTCAAATCTAATAAGTTTTGTGACTTTTAAACTCTTCACTCTCAAAAACCCGGTGACCGTCGCGTCCTCTCCACCGAGTGAAGGACAACATAAGCCTAGCGTCTCCTTTTCCTGTTTGTATTTATTTATATTCATGACTTTTTTCCTGTGGTGCCATCTTTCCTCCGTCATCCTCCAGCGCCCTCACCTCCGTCGTTCTCCCGGGACCGAGGCTGCAAACACCAAACGGCAGCCTGGGGGTAATTGGCGCGATCCGTGGGCGCGTTTCTGGGCATAATGAGCCTCGCGGAGCTGCTGCCGAGCGGGATCCCGGGGAAAGGCAGGCAATCACCGCTCCGCGAGGCTAACCGCTTCCAGCTGCGCAGATATGAGTCGGGAAAGTCACACGGCGAGGTCACGGGGGTCGCAGTGAAGCTATTCCACCTTTTTCTCAAAACTATTCCACCTTTCTGCTCCCAATATCCCAAATTCCAGCGCTGCGAAAACAGTGTGTGTTTACCTGTCGAGGGTTTTTGGTAAAAGGTTAGCGCAGTTTGGAAGAAGCAAGGAGTGTTGTTTACAGATGTAGGATGAGGAATTTGGATTGAAGTGGGATGAAAACCTGTTACGACCCAAGGGTGAAACATATTTAAAGATGGACACAGGAGACAGAGGTATAAGTTTTAAACTTTTGTTTATTTTAGTTTCAGTCTGTTTAGACATCAAAACCCTCCCGTGCTTCAAAGTAACAAAATAAAGGAACCGTAGCGAGCCGGCCAAACAGAATAGAAGGACGGTGTGTCAGACAGGCCAGCCCTGTACAGGGCCGTAGAAGCTGCTGACCCACCGCTACCCCTAACGAAAACCCCAGGCCTAAGCCCTAACGAAAGAAACAACGAAAACAGGACAGCCGGTCCCGCTAGGTTAAACAAAAGGCTAAAGGCTAACCAAAAAAACACAGAGCCGGCATCAGCCGCAGCCGGCCTGGTCCGGCAGGCGGAGCCAGACGGAGGAGGAGAGCTCGGGGACGAGCCGGACGAGAGCGCGCAGAGCGAAGCGCCAGAGGGACGGACCGCAGGCAGAGAGTCGGCGGCAGAGAGCGAGCGGCACCACCGGTAGGCCTACTTATAGGCTACAGGAAACCGCCAAAATTAACGAGCTCCACCTACAAGACAAAAGGGGTAAAGGGGGAACAACAAGGACAGGTAGAATACAAATAGGTGCGGTGCCAGCACCTAACACCCCCACCCCAAGATACTGGACAATGGTGGTAAAAAAAAAATACCACCACGACGAAAAACATTGTCCAGTTATAAACGCGACAACGCGTCAGCTAGAACATTATCCTTTCCCTTTATATGTTTTAGCTCAATATTAAATTCCTGCAAACGGAGACTCCAATTCATTAAGCGCCTGTTTTTGTTGCGCATGCGGTATAAAAACACGAGTGGATTATGGTCCGTATAAACAATCACAGGCGCACTGGCGGAACCAACGTAAACTTGGAAATGTTCTAAGGACACAAGCAATGCGAGAGCTTCTTTTTCAATGGTCGAGTACCACCTTTGATGGCGATCAAGTTTCTTAGAAAAATACGAAACTGGATGGTCAATGCCATCAGAATCCTCCTGCACTAAGACCGCGCCACCCCGTATCACTGGCGTCTACAGCCAATTTAAACGGTCGATTAAACGAAGGCGCAGCAAGGACCGGAGCGCACAACAACAGGGACTTAGTTTGTTCAAAAGCAGTCTGACAGCGTTCAGACCACACAAACGGCACTTTCGGACTCAGTAGGTCAGTTAGCGGAGACGCTACAGCAGAGAAGTTTTTGCAAAACCCCCGGTAATAACCAACCATTGCAAGATATCGGCGAAGCTCAGTGCGAGTGGTTGGGACAGGAAACGCAACAATGTTTTCTACTTTTGCCTGAACAGGACGCACCTGACCTCCACCCACCACCTTTCCCAAGTAGGTGACTGTTGCCTGAGCAAATTCACATTTAGACAAATTTACGGTCAGATTGGCCTCTTTTAGACGACGAAACACAACTCGAAGGTGTTCTAAGTGCTCAACCCAAGTCTCCGAACACACCACCAAGTCGTCCAAATAAGCCTCACAAAAGGACAGACCGGACAGCACAATGTTCATTAAGCGCTGAAAGGTAGCTGGTGCGTTGCGCATGCCAAAAGCCATGACTGTGTATTGTAAAAAGTCATCTGGCGTAACGAATGCAGAAATTTCCTTTGCGCGCTCGGTTAAAGGCACCTGCCAGTAACCTTTCAGCAAGTCAAGTTTGGAAACAAAGTTTGCGTCACCCACCCGGTCAACACAGTCCTCGATACGTGGCAAAGGGAAACAATCAGGCTTGGTAACATTGTTCACCTTCCTGAAGTCCGTACAAAAACGGTCTTCGCCGTTGGACTTAATAGCAAGTAAGCAAGGCGAACTCCAGGCACTACAGCTGGGTTCAGCAATATTATTGGACAACATATACTCAACCTGCTGTTTAAGGCGATGACGCTTGTCCGGATTGACACGGTAAGGGTGTTGCTTAATAGGCAGTGAATCACCAACATCAATGTCATGCATCAAGACTGTGGTCTGACATGGAACATCTGAAAACAAACAGTTATTTGTGTTCAACAGGTCTACCAAATCTGAGCGCTGTAGCTCTGGAAGATGAGCTAAGTAAGCAGAAAGATCATTCATAACTTCTGAGTTGAGCAACTTTCCGTGAGTCAGCGCTTCACACAAAGCCCCGCCTCCCTCGTCAGCGACTGGCAGCGCCACTGTACCATTCAACGAGGACACACAAGAGGCGGCACTTTCAGCACCGGACAGCGCTCCTGGGACAATTTCAGTAGCAAGACAGGACACTGGAACTTCAGCACTGGACAGCGTCAAGGGAGTGACAACAGCATCAGCACCAGGGGCGACAGGTGACGGAGAAGGTGTCCGTTCACAATAACGTTTTAACATATTTATGTGACACAAACGGGACCTACGCCTTCTGTCAGGCGTGGCTACAAGATAGTCCCTGTCACCAACCTTCTCTTGGACTACATAAGGCCCACTGTAACGAGCTTGAAGGCTCGCACCAGGTATAGGCAATAACACCAACACTTTGTCACCAGGCTGAAACACTCTGACTACCGCGTTCCTGTCAAACCAAGTTTTCATCTTGTTTTGTGCAGATTCCAAGTTGTTTTTAGCGATTTCACACGCACGGCGCAGTCTGTACCTAAAGTTACAAACATAATCCAACAGGTTC
Source organism: Rhyacichthys aspro (assembly GCA_036850595.1). Classification (NCBI taxonomy): domain Eukaryota; kingdom Metazoa; phylum Chordata; class Actinopteri; order Gobiiformes; family Rhyacichthyidae; genus Rhyacichthys; species Rhyacichthys aspro. Next base: position 2,001,520 of record CM072166.1, on the reverse strand, counting down.
AGCTCTGTCCCTTCATTCAACCAGGTCTCCTTCAGGAGCCTTAAGGGACCACGCACCGTGTGTGCAAAAACCAGCTCTGAGGGACTAAAACCAAGAGATTCCTGAACCACTTCGCGAATAGCAAACATTTGCAAATGAACGCCTTCGTCCCAGTCTTTTTCAAACTCTAAACAGTATGTACGGAGCATAGTTTTGAGAGTCTGGTGGAAGCGCTCTAGCGCACCCTGGCTCTCCGGATGATAAGCGCTAGAATGACAATGCTGGATCTTGAGCTGCTTGAGGACCTGTGCAAACACGCGTGACATGAAGTTAGAACCTTGATCTGTCTGGACCACTTTAGGCAGACCAAACAGGGAGAAAAACTTCGTCAGGGCTTTAACTACAACTGGAGTTGTGATTTTACGCACAGGAAAGACCTCTGGAAAGCGAGTGGAGACGCACATAACCGTAATTAGGAATTTGTTTCCTGTTTTAGTTCGAGGCAGCGGTCCCACACAGTCAACCAACACCCGTTCAAATGGTTCACCAACGGCTGGAATGGGATACAAAGGAGCCGGAGGAATGGTCTGATTTGGTTTTCCCGAGATTTGACACCAATGACAGGATCTACAGTGACGCGTAACATCCCCTTTTATTCCCGGCCAGAAGAAATGTTGCAGAATGCGGTGATAAGTTTTCTTTATTCCCAAGTGACCAGCCAGAGGATTGTCATGAGCCAACTTTAATATCTCGTTTCGACATGGAGTAGGAACTACAATTTGTGAAACAATGCTCCACTCTTCCACCGGAGACACACTTAATGGCGTCCATTTACGCATCAGTAACCCGTCTTTCAGAAAATACCCAGTGGACATAGACTCAGCGTCTCCACCAGTTACTGCAATGTCAAACAAAGTGGACAAGGACTCATCATTTCTCTGGCCAGCTATCAACTGCTGCCGGGACAAAGACAGGCTGTCAACATTAGGAATATGTGTCACACTCATAATGTCGGTATTAGCGGCTAACGGAGCTACATCTGTGGACTCAGCGGCGGGTTTACACAGAAAAGTGTCACTCAAAACAACCTCATCTTGCTGCTTTTTGTACATGGACCGAGTAACAGCACAAGATGAAAAAACTTTTGGAAACTTTAAAGCAAGCTCATCTGGTGACTTCTGTACTGGAACAAGTGTTACTTCAGGAGTGACTAAAACTTTACCACCGGCTAAGTCGTTCCCCATAATAAACTGAATCCCTCTAACTGGAAACTCAGGCCTCACTCCGACTTTCACTTCACCTGATACCAAATCAGATTCAACACGCACTCTGTGTAATGGCACACCAATGTCTTCCATTGCAATCCCCAATATCGGTACATCAGAACCAACGGCAGACTTTTCATTAAATGCCAAAACCCCAGACAAAATGAAGGACTGTGAAGCAGCCGAATCACGGAGTATTTTTATTGGGACACAGACATTATCACCGGGCAACGACACAACACCATCCATAATAAATGGAGAAAAATCTGTTAAATCAATGGACTTCTCACAAGGATTAACAGGTATGGCAAGGTTTTGTCTCGGCTTATTTAATAAAGCAACGGGCTTGGAGTTTCGTTTTTTTAACACAGGGCAACTCGCAACAATGTGGCCGGTCTTTTTACAATAGAAACACATAAAATTGTCTTTCCCTCTCAGGTCACCCTTTTCAGTTGTGTCTTGCTCCGAGCTTATTCCTTTAACACTGTCTGTAGGTATTGGAAAACCTTTAACACCCTCTTTTCCGTCACCACTCAGAGACTCGACAGGTTTAGCACTAAATGATCGGTCTGAAAAAACGGTTTTGTGCGTAAGGACGTATTCGTCCACTAACACTGCAGCTTTAAAGACATCACATACTTTGTGTTCGTTTATGTACGTGGCTACTCTGTCAGGCAGACAATTCTTAAAGTCTTCGAGTAAAATCAATTGCTTTAGCTTACCGAAATCTTTAACTTCACTTGATGTACACCATCTCTCAAAGAGGGCTTCTTTCTCACGGGCAAACTCCACGTAGGTGTGGTATGGATTTTTCTTTAGTCTCCGAAACTTTTGACGGTAGGCTTCTGGCACAAGTTCAAAAGATCTGAGAACCGCCGCTTTGACCTTATCATAATTTAGACAGTCCTCTGCAGGCAACGATGAATACGCCGCTTGGGCTTTACCGCTAAGGACGCACTGTAATAATAAAGTCCACACCTCTTTAGGCCACTTTAATGTGTTTGCCACACGCTCGAAAAGGATAAAAAACTTATCCACGTCTTTATCGTTAAAGGGGGGAACTAAACGAATATTTTTAGTTACATCAAAGCCATTTGATTTTACTTGAGCTGGACCGACACCGAGTTCTAGCTCACGCAAACGAATTTCTCTCTGTTGATCGAGTCTTTTTGCCTCTAGTTCAAACTGGAACTCTTTTTCCTTCAACCGCAGACGCTCTAACTCAACCTCAAGTTCCTTAAGTCTGACCAGGTCCTCTTTTGGTTTAGTGAATTGGTCTGCACTCTCTAAATTTTCTGAAGGAGGTAGAACCCCCTTATTCACTAAAGCCTGAAATATCTCCGCCTTGATCACTTGTTTTTTAAGCTGTCGAGACACGTCAATGCCATACTGCCCGGCTATCAACAAAAGGTTATCTTTAGTACATTTATTAAAGATCTCCAAAGACGGGTTAGTCACAAAATCCTCCATTTTAAACTCCATTATTGCCTACTCCACCAGCAAGACCAACTAAAGGCAGAAACAAATCACAATTCACAACAAACCCATACAAACTGCCACAAAGTTACCGACAAAACCAACCAAAAGGAAACTTATCAAAAGCGGCTACAAACGGCTACGCTGAAAGGTTTGACGAGCCCCCATTAAATATGTTACGACCCAAGGGTGAAACATATTTAAAGATGGACACAGGAGACAGAGGTATAAGTTTTAAACTTTTGTTTATTTTAGTTTCAGTCTGTTTAGACATCAAAACCCTCCCGTGCTTCAAAGTAACAAAATAAAGGAACCGTAGCGAGCCGGCCAAACAGAATAGAAGGACGGTGTGTCAGACAGGCCAACCCTGTACAGGGCCGTAGAAGCTGCTGACCCACCGCTACCCCTAACGAAAACCCCAGGCCTAAGCCCTAACGAAAGAAACAACGAAAACAGGACAGCCGGTCCCGCTAGGTTAAACAAAAGGCTAAAGGCTAACCAAAAAAACACAGAGCCGGCATCAGCCGCAGCCGGCCTGGTCCGGCAGGCGGAGCCAGACGGAGGAGGAGAGCTCGGGGACGAGCCGGACGAGAGCGCGCAGAGCGAAGCGCCAGAGGGACGGACCGCAGGCAGAGAGTCGGCGGCAGAGAGCGAGCGGCACCACCGGTAGGCCTACTTATAGGCTACAGGAAACCGCCAAAATTAACGAGCTCCACCTACAAGACAAAAGGGGTAAAGGGGGAACAACAAGGACAGGTAGAATACAAATAGGTGCGGTGCCAGCACCTAACAAAACCACTAAACTGAAGCTGGAATGGACAACGTGGACATAAAGCTAACCTACTGAGCTAATAAAGGTGAAATTATAGGGTTTTGTAGCAGCATACGGCTAACAGCAAACCTCTTTGAAGCTGGCTTTTTGGTCCAGAGGGATTGGAGCAGGGCCATCAGGTGTTGGGAAGTATTTGTGTCTGGTTCTCTGAAAGTGATCTAAAAGAGAACTCTGGAAGTAAAAGTGTCTGATTTGAGGAAAAATATAGAAATCAAGAGAGCAGAGTCCCTTCTTCACCACATTAGCTTATGATGCTAACTTGTGTTGCTACGTCCAGTTGTAAAATGGTTTAAATTCCAAATAGTTTATTGTAAAAGTGTAATTTGTGGAAAAACAGTCTTTAAGATGCCATCTTCTGTTCATTATAAGGCACTGATGGTCCTCTTTCATTGGTCCAAAAGTTACTGAACTAAATAAATACCATTTAGTGCTGACTTTTAGGAGTGAAAATGGCCTTTATCTTCTTTATTCCTTTGCATTGATCATGAACAAACAAACTGCTGTAATCTTATGCACTGATAAAAGTCATTATTTACTAATTATTGAAGGTTTAGACAGACTTTTGAGGTTTGCACATTTTAAATCAGTGTTTTTTAGTTTGTGGTTGGTCTAAGTAAGGCCTGCTGCAGTGATCCATAATAAAGAATAATGCTTTATGATGAGTAAATACAGCTCCGTAGATGCTGTTTCTGAGACTGTAACCAACACAAAAGCTGTTTAAGCTCCGAGGAATCGGGAGGAGCTCAGATAGTGATAAACCCTGCTTTGAGCCAATAACAAAAATGCCGTGGCTGTAAACTAAAGAGACCCTGAAATATATTTAGAGTCAGTTTGAGGGAGTCTGTTTGGATTCTGACGGCTCTGTGTTGATATTAAGACATACTTTAGCCACGTTTTCCACAAACAAACTGGAAGTATGTAAGGGCTGTGAGCATGTGCTGGCGCTGTTCCAGACAGACCCATCATCCAGGCTTGAAGCAGGGCTCGCTCTGAAACACAGTTCAATCTTAACTCCTCTTTTATTATCAGACCCCACACAATGTAAACAGTAGTTTTGTTTCTTTGTTTCTGTCTTAAAACATAAAAAATAACAAATATTCTTTATATATGTGCTCTATTATGCTTCTGAGAAAAGACATTAAGAGTTTAAAGCCTCCTGTGTTCAGTGCTTTCTTCTTTGTATTGTTTACACACAGCTTTATGCAAATTAGCTGCATTTCATTTCAAAAAATCACAATTATCTCCTCCTCGTTAAACATGATTGAATTGACAGTATTTATTTGTGTTTTACTCCCTTTTCTCTGTTGATGCTTTTCTTTTTTCAGCTGTTTCTCTGTTAAAAGACACATTCAGCTGAAAATACACTTTATCTGCAGCTATTAAACTTCCTGGAACGTCATGTGACAAGTGTCGACCAATGGGAGCGCTCCAAGGTTTTCTGTTCCTGAATAGAGGTTCTCATCTATTACAATCCTTTATAATAAACACTAGATGGATCAGAAAGACTGTTTCTTCACAAATGTTTGTTTTTACAATAAATTATTTGGGTTTAAACCATTTTCCACAACAAAAAAATAACAGTTTATGACACTAAAACCCACTTTTTATGACTCCAATAGTAAAGGTGTTCAACAGTCCATCCTTTTGCTCCAGACTCAGAAGACTCCATGTTCTCCAGAGAGTTCCTCCACTCTCAGCTCTGCAGGGGTCTTTCATGACACTGTTAGAATTCCCTTTGAGTCAATGTGCTTCAAAGTCTCATGTAAAATGCAGACGACATCGGTGTGAGTCCCGTCGTTTTGATGCCGCTCCGTTTGTTCCGTCAGGGGTTAAAGCTTTGATGTGGAGCGCTGTCAGTCATTGTTTCCGGTTCTGTAGGTTCCTCTGAAGCCGGAGCTGTCGGTTTCCTCGAGGCAGAGTCCAACCTGTTTGAGAAAAGGACCGGGGCCAAAGGCTGAGTGCAAAAAAAAAAAAAACAACTCCACAGTGTTTTCCAGTTGAGCTTATGGCCAGAGGCAATAAAGAAATTTAGCGTAACAGAAAATCCTACTGGAACCTGAAGGGATTTGATGAGTTTTTAGACCCGAGGCGCTCTTGGTGATTGAAAAAAAAATGGGTCAGTGCAAACTTCAGGACAGTTTTTATAACGACTCCAAAGACAGTGGCTGCAGTGGCTCAAGACAATATCTGATAACCATAAACTCAACTGTTTTTTTGACCTGAATGTCCCTGATTCTATTTGGAGGAAGCCAGATGTACAATAATAAAAACACCTCAGAGTCACGGTTTTTACAGGGTTTGGAAGTTTTCTTGCTGTTAACTCCAGATTCTGATCTCAGAAACTTAGATTTGGTTTATCTTTCCTTCTGAAAACTGTAATAATAGCTTAAAATTAGCACTTTCTTGACATAAAACAGAAAGATAAGTAAACCCTCTTTTAAAAGTCCATTTTTTTTTACTGTTTCATTTAGTTTTTCAGTGTAATCTCCTAAAGTTTATTGTAAAAATGAGACCTTATGACGTGATCTAGTCTTTATAATGAAGGATTTTAATAGATGAGAATGATCAGTCCACAGCAGGATTTTGTCCAATCACAGCTCACTTCAGGTAAAAAGGAGCGCTCCCATTGGTCGACACTGATGTCAACAACGAAGGAACAAGGAAATAAACCAAGGAAATGTGTTATTCTGTTGGAAATACGTCTTATTTTACAGAGAAATAGCTCAAAAAGGATCAAAATAAGGCGTGGATTATTGTTCTGGAGCGGTCTGTCTGGAACACTGCACAGAGCCGTTACATATTTCCAGTTTGTTTGTGGAAAACGTGGCTAAAGTATGTCTTAATATCAACACACAGCCGTCAGAATCCAAACAGACTCCTTCAGACGAGCGTTTTTGTCTCTTTTGTTTCTGTGTCTTCATCTGTTTGTGAAGCTGCTGATCAACTGAGCGCGTGCAAACTCGACAAACACAGAGCTGCGTCCACAAATACACCAAAAGCTCGAATCATGAACCGAGTGATATTTCACCAAAACTGTGCGATTTATCCAACACTACGTCCGCTTTAATGTTTATTTCAGCTGATTATTGTGTCACTACAGCCGCTCAAACACGTCATATTCCTCTTGAAGTTTTTATTTTCTCCACCGTTGTTTCTCGGACAGTTGCAGCTCACTCCAGTCAAAGTCGGAACATGTTTATTTGATCTTTTTTGCTGAAAATGTAGTAAATGTGAGGGACACACAGATCACCTGCTGCAGCTGTTGTTGCACTTTTTGTTGTGAATGTTGTGTGATCTTATTGTTGTTTGGATGTATTTATCTGTTATTATTTGAGTAGCTCCTCTGTTCCAAGACTAAATTCTCCCACGAGAGACAAAAAAAGAACCTTAACCTCAAATAAATCATGTCTGTTTCTTCTTTTTTCATTCAACGGTGCTTTTACATTTTTAAAACAGTCCAAATGGAGCAGTAGAATAATCAAATTGACCCCAAACTGAGGATTATCTGAACTCAGGCACCTTAACCCAAGTCAGATTTCTTTCCAAACTGCCCAAATACTGAGCGTCAGGAGCCAGTTCCTCTCTGAACCCTGAGCAGCTCGTAGTACAATCCGGTCTGTGTCGACGGCTGAGCCCGGCGGACCCCTGTGGGCTGGAAGTGTCTCCCTCAACACTATTTTAAGCGCTTTCCGATGGGCCGTAAACACAGCTAAATATAGGCGCGGGTCTGTTGGAGCGGCGTGGGCCGGACTCGTGAACAGGCCCCGCTCTGTGCCGCGCGGCCGCAGGAATTCCCAAAGATGTAATATGAAAACCGGGGCCCCCTCGTCGATGTAAACTCTGTGTCACCGACGGCAGCTCGAGCGGAAAAGCAAACCTCTCAAGGATTTCAGTCGAGCGAAGGGAAAGTGTGGAGACATCAGTAGAACGTGGAGAATAAGTGTGTTCAGTTTTACTCTCAGACCCTCTTTTATCCAACACTAGAACAGACTATAATTGGACTTTTAAAAGGCACAAACATAACACAGTCGGACTTACTGAGACTTTGGGAGATAAAAAAGGTATTTCACTTACATTTGTTCAATATTTGTGGAGCATTTTAGAGTTTTCCTTTGTCTCAGAGATAAAAAAAACTAAGTGATACACCCAGATACTAGTTGGAAAACACAGCTTTTTTGACACAGTCTACTACAGTGATGATTTTTCAAGGCTGACTAAATAAAATCTGTGTATAAATATTAGTTTGGTGAGAAATATTGTGTTTTCTTGACAGTTCTTTGCACTTACGTATCTGTAGCCAGACCAATAAACAATAAACAAACAAAAGTACCTCGGCTTCTCTTTAATTAAAAAATAAAACCACAAAATACTAATCCATTTGACCAAACTGAAGTTTAGAGTTTAGCGTTAGCTTAGCTGTGACTTCAGCGTCAGGACGACAATTATCTCCTCCTCGTTAAACATTACGTGATTGAATTGACAGTATTTATCTGTGTTTTACGTTGTCTCCCTTTTCTCTGTTGATGCTTTTCTTTTTCAGCTGTTTCTCTGTTAAAAGACATATTCAGCTGAAAATACACTTTATCTGCAGCTATTAAACTTCCTGGAACGTCATGTGACAAGTGTCGACCAATGGGAGCGCTCCAAGGTTTTCTGTTCCTGAATAGAGGTTCTCATCTATTACAATCCTTTAGAATAAACACTAGATGCATCATAAAGACACTAACACATTATCATTTTATCATTTTCATCTTCTTTCTCTTCTTTCATCTTCCTTCACTGCTGTATTCTTTTATTTATCTCACTTTATCAGAGCTCCTCCTCCATTTTAAGCTATATTTTTTTACATTTACCGACTCTTTAATCTCTGTTTCACTTTCTAACGAGGTGTCAGCTCCTGTTTAACGTCCCTCTGAGCATCATCAGCGTCTGTTGCTCTAAAGACACACGCCCGCCTCATGTTTCATTCATACCCAGCATCCGCGAAGCCTGATTGCACATCTCGGACTTTCCTGTTTGTTGTTTCCTGCAGAATAATGCATTACGCTGTTTTTTTTCTTCTGTTTTCTGACACTGCTGGAGGAGCTCATTAGCAGAAGACGCTCGGAGCCACTGGGCCATTTCTACGAGAAGCGAGCCGGACACATTAACGACCACAAGTCGATACTCGGGATGTGCTCCGGACGCTTCGTGCTTTTGTTTTTCACGCCGCTGTAAATGAACTTCCCGGTTTCCTCACTCACTCTGAAGTGTGTGAGTGATTGTGTGTCCGTGAAATACAAAGGGAGCTTAATAGTGTGACGGAAACAAAATGGAAAGTAGGTGTTTCATGTGTTTTATTTACTTATTCTTCTGGCTTGTTTTGGTCTTTTTAGAGAAAATGAATTCTTCTTTTTTATTGCAGGCAGCTAAGGTCACACAACAACGACAGGATAATATCTAAATATATTTATGAATGTGTGACGTAGGCCGGTCTGAGCAAGGATTTATGATGAAGCAGCCATAAACCAAAACCCAATACATTAAAACATTAAATGAGACACGGGATATTAAGAGAAAAACATACACCAATAAATAAAAGGCCGTTCTGAGGAGGCTGAAGATGGCAGGACTCACAACAGACCACTTTATTCATTTATTTAAGCAGCAAATAAAAGAAACAACAAATAATAGACAACACTAAAACACTTTTGGAGGAGAATAAATAAATAAATGAAATAAAATAGACTTAAATATGTTGTAAAAAGATGAAAAGAGACTTCTGAGAGTTTAAAAGATGAATAGTTGTTGGGATAAAAGATTTTGACACTGATTTAAATGACAAACTTTAAGAGGAGGTCATTTTTGTGCAACTTTGACGAGAACTTTCGGATATATTTCCTTTTGTCAAGTGCTTTTTTGTGGACAACCTGCAGCTAAAGCCTTCATTTACCTCAGTTTCTTCATTTCAGCAGCATTTTTTGTTTTAGTACTCTGCTTTTCTCTGATTATGTCTCGGAAAAGTCTCCGAAATGTGCTCCGTTAAACTACAGAAACCCTTTTGAACCCTTTTAAGTTCACTCTTCTTCCCTTCAAACTCCACGATCACACACTCATCTCGTGTTTGAGTTCTGCCGCGCTCCACCTTCTGTCATCTTCGCCTTTTTCACACCAGCCTCCTTCATTATTGACACAGAAGGTTGTTTTCGTCGCCGCAAAACGATGACTCACTGAACTCTCTCTCGTTCATCTTCGTCTCTGACCCACTTACTCCTCCTCCTCCTTTTGCTTTTGGACGGAGCGCCTCGTGACTAAGCGCTCCTGGCTCGGTATCTTACGTTTTATGACAAAAGATTTAAGCGCCGCGCATAAAAATATATAATTAGGACGTAATTCTATTAAAGCGATTTACGGTTTCGGTCGTATATAAGGTTTAAAACGAGTGGACGCTGCCAAATGTGCACAGGTCTCTCAGGACACATATATTTTTTGTTGAAAGTTAATGCAGGTTGGAGAGGAGTTTCTGAATGATGTTTCAAGGTGAGTTTGTTGGCTCCAGATCCTCGTCACTAATTAAAGGACCATCAACACAGATGCACTGGGAGCTCTGACAATAAAATAAAGAGGAAACTCCCAGCAGAAAGTCTTCCTACTGGGGCTTTTCAGAAGAACCAGCTCCGATGTAGACACAGTAGGAGCATTTGTTAATGAGGGTATTACATAAAGCTTAGACACAGAGGAAAGATGGCGAGGAATTAGCAAAACTTTAGCAAAGAACCTTTACCGACTCAGCTCAAGATGACGGTGAATCATTCATGTCGTGTTTATGAATTAGAGTTGGATTAACGCAGAGGTCTGAGTGGTTCTGGTTGGGTCTTGATTTAGATTTATGGACTTTCTCGTTTGGTTCGAAGCTCCAGGATCGAGGTTCAGACCAAACAAAACCAAGGTCGGGTTTGTTTTTTTGGAGATAGTTCAGACTTTTGGACCAAATGCATGAAATCAAGGATTAAACACAAGAAGAAGATCCTGTCCAGGTTTAAAAACACATTAAAAAAACATAGATTACGTTGTTTTCTGTTTTGTTTGTCTCTATTTTTCTTGTTTCTCTACGACAGATGTCTCTCTGAAGCCGTTACAGTGATTTAAATCATCTGTATTAATCCTATATTAATAATAACATGTCTCTAAAGGTCCAGCTCCAGTCTGATTAGTGTATTTCTCCAGTTCAAGTATAAAACGAGACACATTCACCACAGAAAAAGAATCTACAGGAGACAGTGAACGCAGCGTCAGGGAAAGTCCCATAAAAACCAAAAGAAACTGAATCTAACGAACACTGTAAAACTATTAGTGAGTTCTTATTGCAGACTTTAGTCCTCGTCGTGGATTATTCCTCGTCCTAGATTTAAAGTATGTCACTGGGAACATTCAAAGATAGCAGCTCATATCTTTATCACAATATTCAACAAAGTTATCACCTTTCTTCCTGAGATTGTGCAGTACGTCCACATCTGTTAAAAGTAGCTGTAATGATGTTTTAATTGCAGCTGTTGATTGAATGGAGGCCGTGCGTTTAATATTTTTATCATTATCCATCTTTTTATCCTCGATGGAAGCCGCTGTGAGAGTTTAAATCTGATTTTTAGTGTCTTTCCGTTTATAAAACCCCACATGCGTCCAAAGCGGAGGCAGTACTTGTTATTCCTGCTTCTGTATTGACACACGAACGCCTCAGCCTCCACCTGAGTCCCGTCTGGTGTCGTCCTGCAGCCTGACACCGCTGTGACAGTCTCATCAACCACACGACAAGGTGAGATCTCCATCACGCTGCAGAATAATAATGCAGCAGGGCATGATGGGAAAGTGTCCACGTTCCAGCTCGTTACGTGTCTCGGGACGAGGGACGGGGACGGTGTCTGACGACTCTGAAAATACAGACTCGTGACGTAGAGATGTCACTGAGGGGTCTGTGGAGGATGGCTTCATAATGTCTGTTTGGAGCTGAAATAATGTCAGATTTATTGAGTTGAAAAGATGGAAATGCAGCAAAGAAGAGTCTTCCTGATTTACAAAAGGTTTAAGAGAATGAAAATACAGATAGAGCTCATAAAAAAATGAGGAAAGAGGGTTTTTGTTTTTTTTTTTTGTTTTTTTTTGCAGTATTCACTATAACTCTACTTTATTAGCAGCTATAATGACTAGAAAACATGAATGTAAACTAATCTAATTAATGCACCTTTAATCAACATTGTGACCAAAACTCACAAGTTGCATTCATAATAAAGTAAAATAAAATAAAATAAAATAAAATAAAATAAAATAAAATTAAATTAAATTAAATTAAATTAAATTAAATTAAATTAAATTAAATTAGGGGGCTGATTGAGAAAGAGGGAGAAAAAATAACAAAAAATCTTAATAAATTTGATTGAACATTACAAATGGGCTACATTTATTATAAAATTATAAAATAAGTTTGTGTGTTTTCGCAAAGAGAACTTCCAACTTTAGTAATAATCATTAATTTGATTGAATATTCATGATCGCAACAATCAAAACATTGTGGAGGATGATGAGTGATGTTTAGAGGAGAGTAGATCTTTGATGAAACTATTGTAAATGTATTGACTGCATTAATAAACATGACATTAATAAAGCTGCTTTACACAAAACATTCTGGTTATGGTTAAGATTAGGTTTTACTTCTTTTCTCTTTATTACTTTATCACTTTCTCCCAACAACTCTTTAATATGAAACTAATATTAACCTGAACTCAGGACCCTGCATTCACCTTCTTTACTTTACTAACTTTTAAAGTGCTTCCACAAACACGTTCTCTGTGTGTCTGTCGTTTGTTCATAAAACCCTCGTAAACCCAGATTGCTCCTGTTTCCTGGACTCATTTCCTTTTCCTCTGTGAGTGTTTCAGAGCCGTTCACGTTTTATATCGCTCTGAAAATGACACTCGAGGGCCGTCCCTAAAACTCAACTCAAAGTGCGTCTCCTCGGCTTCGTTCGATAAAAAATCCCTCTCTCCGCTTTAATGGCGGCCATTTTCTCCGTCTGGCTGCTTCTGCGTTTTTACGAGGAGCGTTTTATTCATTCTTTTTTCATCAGGACGTCGACTGAAAGCACGAGCGGCTCGTTTGAACGCGTGCTACATGTCGTCGGAGTGTTTTCTCTCGTTACAGTTGCTCTTGAGAGAGACGGGACGGTGTTTGGGGGAAAATAAAAAAGACAATAAATCCAGAGGCAGGTGCAACAACAGGAGCCCAGGCCAAGAGGAGTAAGGCTTTAAAAGGAAAACCAAGGGAGATCAGGTCAACGTTGGGATTTTTAAATATTTTTTATCAAAAAATAGATCATTTCCTCTTCGTTTCACAAAAGAAACATATAAAAAATAAATAAATCCACCTCCATGTTTTGCAAAAATCCAGAACAGGACATACATTTTTCCATTTTATGTTTTTCTTTTGGCTCGAGTGAGGATTATCTTCTAATATTAGCTCCCTTCAGGATCCCCACAGCAGATTATTGGCATGTTTTTTGGCTTTTTTTCCAGTTTTTTTGTGCCAGGCGGCTTTTCTGACGCAACCTTTTTGTCATATTTCTGCAGAAAAATGTGTTTAATCTAGTTTAATCCATAAAAGTGCCGTCGTTTACAAGCAAACCGCACTGGGCGGCGCAGTAGCAGTGGTTAGCTCTGCCTCACAGCCAGAAGGTCCTGGGTTCGATTCCCGGTCGGTCTCTGTGTGGAGTTTACATGTTGTTCTTGTAGGTTTTCTCCTGATGCTTCAACCAGAAACATCACACACTCCCAGGACTCACCTGAAAAAGAGAAGAGAAGTCATCTCAAATAAAACAAACTGATAAAAATAAAACTTGAAAACAGACCAAGGTGGACTCGGTTTAGTTCAAAACTGCATCAGCGAGCGAACAGGACTGGAGTTAGTTTTAATCAGACCAGTGGAAATGGACAAGAAGGACTGGATCTGGAACTTTTGGATTAGTTTTGATTAGACTTTATTTATCCCTCGGTGGAAATATTCACATATAGTTCACATTTAGTGCAAAAATTCTGTTGGAAAATATAAAAAAAGAGCATTCAATAAACATATATTCACAGACTTTAGAACAAATTTTAAATATAGAATATAAAAAATAAACAGAAACTTTAAAAGGTGCAACCAGGTCAAGATAAATTAGCAAAATAATAACATGGGCACTCTATAATAATGAATAATAATACTCTTTATTTGTATAGCAACGTGTGTAAAACAATAAAACAAAATGAATGGATATCAGACAAAACAAGAAAACAGATTTAAAAGGTAAACTGTGAGGAACATTAAAATAAATGACTTAAAGTTGGATGTATGTTTTAAAATACATAATCAATAAAAAATAAAAAAAATAAATATGATAAAACTAAATAAATACTGTGATAAATATCATAAAAATCTATAAAATGGGTTTTAACAAGAGACATATTTGTCCGTTAGAGAAGTGGATTAGAAAGACACAGATAAATAAGAAGAAACTGGACAAAAACGCTGCATAAAAGAGTCTCGTTCTGTGCAGCGTTCTACTGTAAGACTCCGGCGTTCGTGTGGAACCGGGGCACAGCTCTCATCTTTGTGAACAGTAGCAGCATTGTCCCGGTTTTAACGACCCCGACAAAGCCCCGAACCCACCCCCTTCTTCAGCGGGACCGACGAGGGCCCGACGCTGCCTCCAGCCTCTCTCCGTCCCCTCAGACTCACAACAGAGCTTTGTGTCGCTGGAAATTGTACCGAGCTTCCATTCACGGCTTTTGTTCAAGAAAAAGAAGAGAAAAAAGAGGACGAGATAAGCATCGGGACAACAGCTCCTATTGACTCTTACAGCAGACAGTGTTTACAAAGGAAGATGTAGAAGAATAAGAGACGATATAGCTTTTATTCTGGAGACAATGGGACACTCAGACGTTTATTGAACTCTGCCTTTTGTCAATTAACTGTAAAAATACACAGAAGACAGGATGAGCACAAAGACATCAGGTCTACGTCGAAATAATCTCTTTGAATTTTATGGACATTTGGTGCACAATAAGATGAATTTTCTGTGCTTAAACTGTCAAAAACAGGACTGAAACAGGACAAAAAATGGACTAAAACAGGACTAGACCAGGATTAAACCAGGACTAAAACAGGACTAAACCAGGTCTAAACCAGGACTAAACCAGGTCTAAACCAGGACTAAAACAGGACTAAAAAACAGGACTAAACCAGGACTAAAACAGGACTAAACCAGGTCTAAACCAGGACTAAACCAGGACTAAAACAGGACTAAACCAGGTCTAAACCAGGACTAAAAAACAGGACTAAAAAACAGGACTAAACCAGGACTAAAACAGGACTAAACCAGGTCTAAACCAGGACTAAACCAGGTCTAAACCAGGACTAAAACAGGACTAAAAAACAGGACTAAACCAGGACTAAAACAGGACTAAACCAGGTCTAAACCAGGACTAAACCAGGACTAAACCAGGACTAAAACAGGACTAAACCAGGTCTAAACCAGGACTAAACCAGGACTAAACCAGGTCTAAACCAGGACTAAACCAGGTCTAAACCAGGTCTAAACCAGGACTAAAACAGGACTAAACCAGGACTAGACCAGGATTAAACCAGGACTTAACCAGGACTAAACCAGGTCTAAACCAGGACTAAACCAGGTCTAAACCAGGTCTAAACCAGGACTAAAACAGGACTAAACCAGGACTAGACCAGGATTAAACCAGGACTTAACCCAGGATTAAACCAGGACAAAAACAGGACTAGACCAGGATTAAACCAGAATAAACTGGGTCTACACAAACTCAAAACCTGGATTTCACAAACTAGTCCTAAACCATGGTCCTGCAGGACTAAAACAGGACTAAAACAGGACTAAAACAGGACTAAAACAAGACTAAAACAGGACTAAACCAGGACTAAACCGGGACTAAACCAGGATTAAAACAAGATTAAAACAGGTCTAAAACAGGACTAAAACGGGACTAAAACAGGACTAAACCAGGACTGAAACAGGACTAAACCAGGACTAAACCAGGACTAAATCAGTGCTCACAGGCTGTAGAAAAGAGGACTAACTCTGAACAAACAAAAACAAACAAACAAAAATAGGACTAAACCTGGCTCTATACGAGGACTAAACAGGACTAAACAGGTCTAAACAGGTCTAAACAGGTCTAAACCAGGTCTAAACCAGGTCTAAACCAGGTCTAAACCAGGACTAAACCAGGTCTAAACCAGGTCTAAAGTAGAACTAAACCCAGAGCTAAAATTTTGTGCAGAAACAGAGCATTTCAAACAAAAATGAGGGCGAGCTGGTTGCACCTTTTAAAGTTTTTATTATTTTCTATCTTTAAAATCTGTCCTAAAGTCTGTGTTTATCTTTAATACTTGTTCTCTTCATATTCCATCATTTTCCAAAACTGTCTTTGCACTAAATCTAAACTGTTTAATCTAAACAGTTATTAATGGTTGAGTGGGAAGGGGATCCAGACCTACTTGAATGGGTTTAACTGGACAGGCTTCGGTCACTTATATAATAACACATCTTCGTTAATACTTTACAGACAGTGACAGTGATCAGAAGCCGAAGAGAAACTGCGCTGAATTCCTGGGATTACGTTGAACTTGGAAAATGTCAGAGCGGATAACGTTTCCTGGAGCTGGCACCGACTGAATCCAGCTTTAACAGAAGGACACAGGCAGGTTTTGAGCCCGGGTCACTTCAGTCGACGGGTTTTCCCTCAGACTTCAGGTTTTAGAGCTGAAAGTGGAGCCGGGACCGACACAATGAGGAGTTTGTTCTGGACTCGAACGTTTACTAATGGTTTTAAAGTCAGGATTTAACTGTTTGTGTCAGGAGCTTATTTAAGGTTTTATATTAGGCAAGAACTGAGGCTTAAACTGGGACTAGAGCTGGACGAAAACCAGACTAAACCAGGTCTAACCCAGGACTAAACCAGGTCTAACTCAGAGGATAAAGTAGAGAAAGACTGGGACTAAACCAGGACTAAACCAGGACTAAACCAGGACTAAACCAGGACTAAACCTAGAAATAAACCAGGACTAAACCAGGACTAAACCAGGTCTAAACCAGGTCTAACCCAGGACTAAACCAGGTCTAAACCAGGTCTAACCCAGGACTAAACTAGGACTAAACCAGGTCTAACCCAGAGGATAAAGAAGAGAAAGACTGGGACTAAACCTAGAGATAAACCAGGACTAAACCAGGACTAAACCTAGAGCTAAACCAGGACTAAACCTAGAGCTAAACCAGGACTAAACCAGGACTAAACCTAGAGCTAAACCAGGACTAAACCAGGACTAAACCAAGAGATAAACCAGGACTAAATCAAGGACTGAATCAGGACTAAACCAGGTCTAACCCAGAGGATAAAGAAGAGAAAGACTGGGACTAAACCTAGAGATAAACCAGGACTAAACCCAAGATTAAATCAGTGCTCACAGGCTGTAGAAAAGAGGACTAAACTCAGAGGTTAAACCAGAGCAAAAATAGGACTAAACCTGGCTCTAAACAGGTCTAAACCAGGACTAAACCAGGTCTAAAGTATAAAAACAGACTGAACCCAGAGTGAAACCAGTCAGTGTTTATTTATTTTCTGAAGCACATTTAAAATAACCTGAAAAAAATCATCTTAATCCTAAAAAAAACACAAAACTTAATCCTCACTTTGACTTTTCTTCCCTTTTTTTACAACATTTCTCAAAAAAAAAGCTGACCATTTCTTGCCCTGAGTTCAAGTCTATTTAAACTCTTCTGAAAACTACACTTTAAACTAAACGACGTGGTTTGTTTTGCAGCTGGAGCCAGAATCCAAATATAGCGTTACATGTTGGTGGGAATCCCAGTTTACGAGAAGAGTTCGTCCACAGCTGCTGCAGAAAAAACAAGGCAACGCAGTGGTGCATTCTTCTGTTTTGGTTCGTGGTTTGGTTCTGACACAGTTTGTTTTAAAAAAAGACTTATGTCAGGCTGAAAAAAACAAATGTTACTGTAATGGTCGCTTCGAATGTGAGACACATGGCTTGAAACCACTAAAAATGTTGCTTAAATTCCACCACAAACATGTTTACAGTATCTCACCAAAGAGTATACAGGGTTTGGCCTTGATGTTTTTGATAAAGACAAAGAAAAAAAGCAAAAACAAATGACAAAAATGGCATTAAATGTGAATTAAATGAAAGGAATTAGGTTAAAATTATAAAAACACAAAGAAAATATTCCAAATTTAAGCAGAAAATGACAAAATGACACTAAAACCAGATCATAGAGTTTGAAATAAGGGTCAAGTGGAGAAAAAAACATTAGGAAACACTGGTTTTGAAGACTTTTATTTGATTATTATAATAAAATGTGACTCTTTACAGCACACTTCAGTCTGTAACTGCTCTAAACCCTGGACTTTCCTAAAATCCCATTCTGTTTACGGATAACAATCAGATTTTTAAGAAATAATGAACATCCTTTCAGCCGTTTCTGGGACTTCTTGAGGAGAAAGTGCGTCTTCATCTGCGTTTTTTTTATTTTTGAACCTCCTCGATCTTTTAAATCTGCGTCTCGCTTCATCAACAGAATCAAACCTGTGTTCTGGTGGTTTCCAGACGTCTCTGATCGCTCGTTGTCTCTGCGGGAACCTGTTTTTCTGTAGATCGTCTGATATCTCGCTCCCGAACATGAGAAAGCCGCTGATACGCCTCGGTGTCGGCGGTTGGCGGCCGTCATCGCCTTCACTAATTGAGCATCTGTCGCGGCGAGAGCGAAGGAGGCAGCTTCAGGTGCAGCGTTTCCAAATGCCAGCCCTGATTTTATCTCCGTCTGTCGCCTCAGACTCTGGAACGAGAAAACTCTGTCTCTGACTCAAACGCAGGCTTTTATTTTAGATACGTCTCTATTTGAAAATAAAAACATAAACAGGGATCAATTTTTCACCATTAAATACAAATACGTTACGTTAAATCAAAGTTTAGAGCTTTATCTTTGGACTTTATCGTAGACTGTCGTGATCCTGTAATTATTTGCTCCCCTTTCTGTATTTTTTGATCTTTTTTGAGCTGTTTCTCTGTAAAATAAGACATATTTCAACAGAATAACCCATTTCCTTGGTTTATTTCCTTGTTCCTTCGTTGTTGACATCAGTGTCGACCAATGGGAGCGCTCCTTTTTACCTGAAGTGAGCTGTGATTGGACAAAATCCTGCTGTGGACTGATCATTCTCATCTATTAAAATCCTTCATTATAAAGACTAGATCACGTCTTAAGGTCTCATTTTTACAATAAACTTTAGGAGATTACACTGAAAAACTAAATGACACAGGAAAATAATCAGAAAAAGGACTTAAATTATGCTGTAGTTATTTTACAAAGAGAAATGGATCCTTCTCTTTCTTAATAAAATAACTGTTTGTAACAATTAAGTAAAATAGAGACATTTCTATAATTGGTTTTGTGGCTGTTATAGTCACTCCAATACATTTTTTTCCTTTTTTCTTTATAAAAGTACAGTGTATAAGTGAAAAAAAACAATTAAAACTGTGGCGTTATTTCTTTTAATCCACAGTGAAATAAAACCCTACTGCTTTACCAGATCTAAACTTTGTGATTAATTGAATTTCTCAGATAAATACTCAGTCTTACTCCGACATTTCTGATTATTTTAACTTTTAAACTCTGTCCAAAAGAGTATCCTCTGTTTTTTTTTACTGATGCGTCTCCAAAACCTTCTTAAAAACCAATCGGAGTTCACTGCGCGGCACATTTCATTCCATTTCCGTCACATAAACCGTGGTCCTGACAGCGCCGGAGAGAGAGGAGCAGCTTCTGTCACAGACCAACACCGAGAGAATACTAATCCAGACCGGGTCCAGCTGCCGGCGCCACGCTCCGACGAAGACCGCTGATTATCAAACATTAGCCGCTGATCCGAGAACCAGAGACCGGACCGGACGCTGGGTCATGGTTTAGAAAGAAAAGATGACACCTGGAGACTTTAGAGACGTTTGGGCAGGAGTTACTCCAACAAACTGAAGAAATAGATGGAACATGTCAGAGATGTGGACAAATTTAACGACTTCTGACTCGAGAAAATGTGAAAAGACTCGTAACTGGACTTGGACTTGAACCAAAGACTCAGACTTCACTTGGACTTGAACCAGACTCAGACTTCACTTGGACTTGAACCAAAGACTCAGACTTCACTTGGACTTGAACCAGACTCACTTGGACTTGAACCAGACTCACTTGGACTTGAACCAGACTCAGACTTCACTTGGACTTGAACCAAAGACTCAGACTTCACTTGGACTTGAACCAAAGACTCAGACTTGACTTGGACTTGAACCAAAGACTCAGACTTCACTTGGACTTGAACCAGACTCACTTGGACTTGAACCAGACTCAGACTTCACTTGGACTTGAACCAGAGACTCAGACTTGACTTGGACTTGAACCAAAGACTCAGACTTCACTTGGACTTGAACCAGACTCAGACTTCACTTGGACTTGAACCAGACTCAGACTTCACTTGGACTTGAACCAGACTCAGACTTCACTTGGACTTGAACCAGACTTCACTTGGACTTGAACCAGACTTGACTTGGACTTGAACCAGACTCAGACTTGACTTGGACTTGAACCAAAGACTCAGACTTCACTTGGACTTGAACCAGACTCAGACTTCACTTGGACTTGAACCAGACTCAGACTTCACTTGGACTTGAACCAGACTCAGACTTCACTTGGACTTGAACCAAAGACTCAGACTTCACTTGGACTTGAACCAGACTCAGACTTCACTTGGACTTGAACCAAAGACTCAGACTTCACTTGGACTTGAACCAGAGACTCAGACTTGACTTGGACTTGAACCAGACTCAGACTTCACTTGGACTTGAACCAGACTCAGACTTCACTTGGACTTGAACCAGACTCAGACTTCACTTGGACTTGAACCAGACTCAGACTTCACTTGGACTTGAACCAAAGACTCAGACTTCACTTGGACTTGAACCAGACTCAGACTTCACTTGGACTTGAACCAAAGACTCAGACTTCACTTGGACTTGAACCAGAGACTCAGACTTGACTTGGACTTGAACCAGACTCAGACTTCACTTGGACTTGAACCAGACTCAGACTTCACTTGGACTTGAACCAGACTCAGACTTCACTTGGACTTGAACCAGACTCACTTGGACTTGAACCAGACTCAGACTTCACTTGGACTTGAACCAGACTCAGACTTCACTTGGACTTGAACCAGACTCAGACTTCACTTGGACTTGAACCAGACTTCACTTGGACTTGAACCAGACTCAGACTTCACTTGGACTTGAACCAAAGACTCAGACTAACGTCTCATTTAAACTTTTCAATTTCTCTAAAACCTGTTCAAATCCAGACAAAACCTGTTCAAATCTGACTAAAACCTGGAGAATCTCCTTCTTTTCAAATGTGGCCCTTTTTGCAACAAGTTTGGACACCATTGTACTTCACTGAGGAAATGTTACTGAAAACCCTTTAAACATTGTCATTTTGCTCCTAAATTAGATCAGATCCAAAAGAAAACTTGAAAGAAAGCGCCTCATTGTAAATAAACGTTGTCCAGGTTCATTTTCAACCATTGTAATATCTCTAATGTTCATTGTTTAGTAATGAAATTGAGTAATGTGGAAACAATCTGAAGTAAGAAGACAATACACAATGTTAAGCACTTTTCAATTAAATATTATGCATTTCTTAAATTCTTGCTGCAGAGAAGTGTCTGGTCTGGTGCTTCTCGAATCAAACCCAGAGGCAGGATTATTGCAGCGTGGACGTTTTGAGAAAGACAAATGTAGGCTCACAGTGAAGACCTGATCACGTCGTTAAATCGCACTTAACTAAAGGTCAGCGGCTGCCTTCACGACGGACGCATTAACGAAGTCAAACGAGAAAACAACGCAGACGGAGACAGGCTCGGCTCGTTGTAAATACGCAGAGTGAGTGAAAACTGTGAGAAAAAGAGAAATTAAACGATTTCCCAAAAGACTTTCAGCTTGTTTTTATCTTTGGATTTGATTTTTAAATAGACTGCACTTCTTCTATTTCAGGAAAATAGTTTAAACTCCAAATAGTTTATTGTAAAAACAGTCTTTCTGATCCATCTACTGTTTATTCTAAGGGATTGTAATAGATGAGAACCTCTATTCAGGAACAGAAAACCTTGGAGCGCTCCCATTGGTCGACACTTGTCACATGACGTTCCAGGAAGTTTAATAGCTGCAGATAAAGTGTATTTTCAGCTGAATATGTCTTTTAACAGAGAAACAGCTGAAAAAAGAAAAGCATCAACAGAGAAAAGGGAGTAAAACACAGATAAATGTTTAACGAGGAGGAGATGAGTTTTTGTCAGATGCTGTTCACAGTTTGAACATTTCTCTTTGACGTCTCTGAATGTTCTGAATGTTGCGGTGACTCTCTAAAAGTCACTACCTTTTGCAAACGCGACGAAGAGTTTTAATGAACTCGGCTGTTGAGATAAATACACTTTTAGTTTGGCCAAAGCAAAAAAAAACAAACCTTTTAGTGAAAACATTGAATTGAGCGACGTCTGAGTCTGAAGAGTGAGACATTCCTCAAACATGTGTCTGAATGTGTGGGCCTCAGTTTGAAGCCTGTGGAAACCAGTCATCGTTTATTTCTACTGGAGACATATCAGCTTTGAGCAAATATGAAAGTGTTTTAAAGAGTTTTTACGTTAAATATTAGCGTCAGCTCTAAAGCAGACTGTAAGTTACTGCCACAGTTTTTTAATGTTTTTCACTGGACTCATGCTTTAAATATTTTAGTGACGTTTGAAGCTGTGTAAATGTGAATCAGAGTTGAATGAAGTTTACTGTGGTAGAGGCTGATGGAGATCCTTAAATAAACAGATAAAGTGAAAGTCTGCTGCTGCTTTTGTGACGTCCTGGTCCAACAAAATATTACATTATTTATTTTTATTTTTATTTATGTATTTTTATTTATTTTTATTTTTTTATTTTTTATTTTTATTTATTTATATTTATTTATATTTATTTTTTTATTTATTTTTTTATTTTTTATTTATTTATTGCGTCTTCTATTGTCCTCTATTCTATTTTACTGCTTAAAACACAGTGGAACAAAGCCACAATTGTTTTTAATTGGTTTTATTTTATGAAATACCTTGACTATAATAATATATATATATAACTTGTATAAATAAAGTTTATTTGATTGATTGATGTGTGGTTTAATGTTGCAATGGACCACATTTTGCTGCGTAGACATTAAAAATCTTCGACCTCTCCATCTTTTCTTGCGTGGAGCTTGTGGTAAAAACTGATTTACTGCCTCCGACCGCAGCGCGCCGTCACTTCGCTCACCGCCTCCACTAAATGAAATTTGACACGGCTCATTAGTAATTAATTTCCTCAGACGCTAACAGGAACAACAGGGATGATTCATTTCACCTGACGACGACGGAGCGGCCGTAGTGCCCTCGAGCCAAGGGCGGCGGTATTTATACGTTACAGGAGGGTCTTTAATGCGCCCCCTCGGCCTCAGCGCTCAAACAGACCGTCCCGCCGATGTTTAGGGCTGTGATTTATTCTTTATGACACTGAGAGCTTCTGTGGCAGCCGCCCAAACCCGACTCGCTCTGTCACCGAGGGTTAGAGCTCGCCTCAAACACAACAGGCTTTCCTCACAATAAATCACACACACACAGAGAAAAACATCATGCAATACTAAAATATTTGCAAGATTTATTGTGTAAAGCCTTTTTTTTAACGTATCTATTGTTGTGGAGAAGGTTCCGAGCGTAAACCGAATGTCTTTTTTTTTTTTTCATACATTTTTTATTTGCTTTTAACCAAATGTACATTAAAAAACAGACCAGAACAAAGCTCAGCACGACATAGATCTACATATTAGTCGCACATATGATGCAACACAAGTTCCCAAAGTTGTGAACCGAATTTCGACCCAGATCGGGTTCTGACAGGCTCATTTGTTCGTTAGCTTTGTGTTAGCTCCTTTAAGCTAATTAAGAATGCTCCCCACACTATTCATGAGACGTATGAACATGAACAACATATTTTCTGGTGTTATTCTGCAGATAGAACAGAGGAGGTTACTGGACGACCCTCTCCAGAGCCACCGTCCTCCCTTCGTTTGTCTCCAGACCCTTCATTAATCCTTCCTCTGCTCCTCTCTCGACACGATGACCGCTGTTTGTTCGACTCGAGCCTCACATTCCTGCGGGAGCCGTCCTAACCCCGTTTCCTCCTCCTCCTCCTCCTCTTCATCGCGGGCCTCGTCTGCAGCTGTTGTGGTCGCCGCGTCCCGGAGGAGGACGGGTTTGTGGACACGTCCGAGGGCAGAAGCCGCCGTGACTGTCTGCGGTCGGTGACTCGAGGGGGATTTCACCAGAGAGCGGTGTGTGTCCTGAAGGAACCAAGAACCGCGCTGGAACTACGTTAAACTGCCGAGATGTTTTGCTCGGACTCATCTTCGATAACATTTTTGCCCAAAACCAAACACCGCTGGTCGGTCTGGGTCAGTAGACGGTGTATTTAGAGAGTTGTCGAGGCAAAAACAACCCTTCAAAGCCATAGAAACCAAGGGTAATGTTTCTGTGGTGATTCTCCAGTGAAAACTTGATCTAATGTGTTTTTAATTTAATGTGTTTGTTTGCTTCATGTACCGACTGTAGAAGTAAAGAGAGAAAACCCAATTGCACTTTTTACACATACACACTGCTCTGTGCCTTTAGATGGACTTAAACAGGTTTTACATGGACTTGAACAGGTTTTAGATGGACTTAAACAGGTTTTAGATGGACTTGAACAGGTTTTAGATGAACTTGAACAGGTTTAAGTTGGATTTGAACATGTTTAAGATAGCTATAAACAGGTTTTAGATGGACTTGAACAGGTTTTAGATGGACTTGAACAGGTTTTAGATGGATTTAAACCGGTTTTAGATGGACTTGAACAGGTTTAAGTTGGATTTGAACATGTTTCAGATGGATTTGAACAGGTTTTAGTTAAATTTGAACATGTTTAAGATAGCTATAAACAGGTTTTAGATGGACTTGAACAGGTTTTAGATGGACTTGAACAGGTTTTAGATGGATTTAAACTGGTTTTAGATGGACTTGAACAGGTTTTAGTCAAATTTAAACAGGTTTTAGATGGATTTGAATCAGATTTATTTTATTTGTTCATGAAATCTTACAGGTTAAGTCGATTTTTTTGCTACAAATCCATCTAAAACCTGTTTGAATCCATCTAAAACCTGTTTAAATCCATCTAAAACCCTTTCAGATCCATCTAAAACCTGTTTAAATCCATCTAAAACCTGTTCAAGTCCATCTGAAACATGTTTAAATCTGACTAAAACCTGTTTAAATCCATCTAAAACCTGTTTAAATCCATCTAAACCCCTTTCAAATCCATCTAAAACCTGTTTAAATCCATCTAAAACCCTTTCAAATCCATCTAAAACCTGTTTAAATCCATCTAAAACCTTTTCAAATCCATCTAAAACCCTTTCAAATCCATCTAAAACCCTTTCAAATCCACTAAAATCATCAATGCTAGAGCTACTTTTACTAAACGCTTCACAGTGAAAGTCAGACGTCACATCTTCAGCTCCTGATTCTTATTAACCATCTTCTTCCAGTTTGATCTGAAATATTCCAACAGCAGCAGAAGAGTCTCATCCTTCGTCATAAATCAGCTCCGAGCCTGACTCCGGCAGCGTTGATTCCTCCTCAGACCCTCGTCCTTCTCCAGACCTTGCCGCCGTCGATCGATACCTTCATATCTGTTTTTCCCTCAGGTGTGAGCCGGCGCCTGAACGCACCGCTCTCGGGGGATTACGCGTCGCTCGGCCTTTAAGACGTACGTTTCTTTATCGGAGCGCTCAGATGTCGTAAACTTAATGCGAAAGGCCCATTAATACGAGCAGCTCCGGCGTTTCTCTCTGATTTATCTGCAGCTCTACGGGAGGAAAAAAAAATGAATGGCTCCTTCTATTACGGCTCGACATCGCTCATAATTTTCCAGCTGGTGCTTTATTCTCCGGCGATTTATAATTTATGCTTTTCTTTAAACGCAGCTTCACCTGAAATAGATTTTAGCGACTGCACTTTGACAAGAAGTGGTCAGAACGGACGAAAAGACTGTCACTAATGGGATTTAAAGGAGATATTTGTGATAAAATAAAAGGTAAAGGGCTGTAAAAGAAGCATCAAATGGTGCATTCACTTGCAGGTAGAAAGTTTGATATTGGAAATTTTGGGAAACGGAGTAACACTTGGATAAAGCAGTTCATTGTCGGAGTTTTGCTGCAGGTTTAGGGTCAGACGCAGCTCCAGAGTCGAAAGAGAAACGTAAACAGATGAAAAAACACAAAGAACTGTGTTTAGAGTCATTTTAGACAAATATTAGGTTTATCTGTCTCTTATTAAACCTGTTTTTCACTTGTTTTGGTCTCTCACAGGCATTTTTATTCTCACAAACCACATAAAAACACACACTTGATCTTCAACTTTGTGCTTTTTTCATCTTTATATTGTGTTTCTTGCAGTTTATTTTGAAAATTCACCAAATAATATAAAGTCTCTAGCGTCTATCATTAGCTCTGTTTTGCTCAAAGTGAAGAAAAGTAGAAAAACTGATGGGTCTGGAGTAAATTTGGAGTGAGATTAGACGTTTTTAGGACTTTTATTACTGGAATGTCAAGGTTTTATGTTGCTTCCACCACCTCCAATTAAAAAAAAGTCAAAAATCTGAAATACAGACCTTTTTTTTTACCAGACTGTAGTGTAGCGTGTATTTTTGGGCGACTGTGTTGTGGTAACATTAGACTTCTCCCGTCTTTACTCTGGGCTGAGTCTGTCGAAAGCCTTGCCTCGCGTCCCGTCACTTTTCTGCCAAAAAAGCGGCGCTCGTTTGCAGCAGAAGACGGCGGGGCCTGCGCCGTTCGGAGGCAGGTCTCCGGTGAGCGTGGGATCAAAGCCGGGTCTCTGTCGCCCGGTGATAACCCTCGCGTCTGCTGCCAGCCCGGATTCCTCTCATATTTCACAGATAAACTCGGCTCCGACATAATGATGCGTCCCGGAACATTCGTCTGCAGCAGAAGAAGAGTCGGGGTAAGGTTTAATCGTGAGAAATACAAGCCTGCTGACTCCAAACTGGACAAATGTTTGGACAATGTTCAAAATTGTGTCTGGAGGAAACTCAAGACTCTTCAGGAGAGAACCGAGGCTTTAAAGGTGCAGTGTGCCCTTTTTTTAGCTCCTTTTTAGCACAAGTCATTGTTTTGCAAATAACAAGTCAAAGTCCTATATTTAAAGTCCTTTTGAGTCTTTTTAATGACACTAATATTATGTTAAAATTAAACAATGTAAGCTTTTAATCTGGATTTATTTAACAAAAAAATAAATAAAGTAAGTACAATTGAAAAGTGCTTGTATTTCTGTTGAATATTATGTTATTTTCTATGTTTTGGTGTCAGTGATGTTCAATGTGTGGTCTTTGGTTGTAAAGCCCTGTAGCGCTGAGTTTTACAGAGAGCATTTGAAGGCAGCGGCATGAGAGTAACACTTAACTCTGTGTAATCTGTCAAACTATTGAAGAAAATGAACTGTTTCTAATAATATTCTTTTAATCTTTGGAGAAACATCAAGTCTTTTCAGAGACTCAAGTCCAAGTGAGTCTGGTTCAAGTCCAAGTGAAGTCTGTTTTTAGTCGTTGGTTCAAGTCCAAGTGAAGTCTGAGTCTTTGGTTCAAGTCCAAGTGAAGTCTGAGTCTGGTTCAAGTCCAAGTGAAGTCTGAGTCTGGTTCAAGTCCAAGTGAAGTCTGAGTCTGGTTCAAGTCCAAGTCAAGTCTGAGTCTGGTTCAAGTCCAAGTGAAGTCTGAGTCTGGTTCAAGTCCAAGTCAAGTCTGAGTCTTTGGTTCAAGTCCAAGTCCAGTTACAAGTCTTTTTACATTTTCTCGAGTCAGAAGTCATTACATTTCTGACTCAAAACACTACATAGAAGCTGAAGTTTAGATAAAGTCTAAATAAATGATTAATTAACGATTAATCAAGTTGTTTCGTCGTCTGATAAATGGAAAAAATGAGTTTACTTTATCAGTGTTTCTCTTGATAAACCAGAGGCAGATTGAGGTGAAAAACGTATTTATTTATTTTATTTATTTTCTTATTTATGTCGTTCTGTGCCGGTGTAAAAGAGCAGAGAGTGGATCAATGTAGAACAAGACGACTGTGTGAATATAAAGCCCCTAAAGTCAGAGGTGCACCATTACAGCACAAAGCATTACATTAATTAGAGCGGGTTTTATCGATCCTGAGCAGCCCGTCGTACGTTTTCTTCTGCGTCTCATTAAAACCAAGTGTCTGTCGCAGTAAATAGAGAGAAAAAAAGAGCGTGTGGCTAATTACTGCTGCTTGATAAAGCCTCTAAAGACGCTAAGAGACTGACAGACCCTTGAAAACATGGAATATATATGTTTTTAGTAAAAAAAATGGATATTGCAATTTAAAAGAGTTGGTTTAGTTCAATTAAGCCTTGTTTTGGTTTAACATTTGGTGCTTTTTTGTGTAAATCATGCTTTTTTAGCTTTGTTTTGTTCCTAAAATGCAGTATTTAGTTAAAGTGAGCTTAAGTTTGGAACCTGTTAGTGTGTTATTGTCAGAAAAATCAGAAAAAGAGGGAAACTAATGCAGAAACACTCCCAGCTTTTGTTTAAAAATTAGTGGGATGTGTTTAAAAAGCAAAAAAGAAATGAAATGTGCCCAGTTTTGTTTATATATGTTTATTATTTGATTAAATAAGCTTAGTTTTTGATTCAGAGACAGAAAATGCACTTTGTAACTGATAATTTGGAATACAGCACCATCTAGTGGCGGTTTATGTCACTACAATAAAGACCTACAATCCCAGAGTTAATTATTAGTTCTTTTCTTTCATAGTGACTATACTTTAAACTAAGGGAGAAATAATGCAGTAAAATACAGATCGGATGACACTAAAAAGATAATTTCCAGTGTTTAATCTCAAATATTTGACAAAAAAAGACTAGTTTTGGTTTCAGACCCATTTCACTTTGAAAAATGAATGTGAGTGGCTTGAATAATTATGAAAAAACATCCTTCTTAGCTGCTATTGTTATTATTAGTGTAGTTTGTCAAATAAATGAGGATAAAAAAGGACTAGTTTTGGTAAAGGTCACATCTCGAGATCAAAAAGAAGTAAAATATTTGCAATTTAGACTCATTCTTAATAAACCAACAGGAAAAAAATAAACTTTCTCTCTTCTCACAGTCATAAATATAAAGAAATAGTCCAGTATTTAATAAAAGGTGGCTATGAAAGAATAAATAACTGAGTTTGGAGAAGTAGAAGGGTTTAGTCTTGGTTTTCTTTCCTATTTTAATTCATTTGCCCAATAATCCAGACGACACAGACCTGATAAAATGCAGCTATAATAATTTATTTGAACCTTGGATTTCTGTAACACGTTTTTTTAGTTTGACATTAAAACAGATAAAACATTCTCTGGAACAAACACTGTACACAGATCGAGAACACTTCAAACCCTCGAGCGTCCAACAGAAACCACACAGACCTTTTAACAGATTATTAAAACAATCAAGTCTTCAATGTGTGCTTTAATGTGTTTGAAACTTCAGATAAAAGTGCAATGACGTGACACAAACTTAAACGGATCAGAAATGTGTTGTTTTCAGGGACGTAACGGTGAAAATAAAGGCAACAGATGGTTTTGAAAGGTTTGGTTTGTTACGTTTCAGTTTCATTTTAAGGCATTGCTCTTGTTTTAGACGAAGAAAAACGAACGAAAACAGGAGATTCTCCAAATAATGTGTGTCGTGTGGCTGGTGCTGTAAGCGGAGTGAACGGGACCGAAGCCTCGTACTCGCCGCGGTTTGTTTGTACTCAACTTTTAACTGTTTGCTTAAGTTACTGACAGGTTCCAATGAAAGTAGTGTGGATATTAGGGCACCGACCCCTCAGTCAGTTCTAAGTCAGGAGTCAGTTCATTTATCGTTTCCTTTTGTAAACGGCTAAAGCTAATTAAGCGCTACACCCTGCTCTGTCCTCTCTTGACATCTATAAACACAAATCCAGCTCAATATAGAGATACAGGGTTAAATATAATCTCATTTTAAAGGAAAACTGAGTTACATTTAGTTTAAACCAGGTTTAAATGTTGTGCAATGGGAATTTAAAATAGAGGTTTAAATTGTAAACTTTGTTGGTGCTTCTTAATGAGTCAGAAGAGTGTGTCCAACCTGAAAGGCCTCGTTGTCTTTGTCAGAGATGTGTTTAAACTTTTAAATGTAAGATATTCAATAAAAAAAACTCTTTAGACTTTAAAAACCAACTGTGTCTCTTTCGTTCCGTTAGACCCGGCGGATTGTACATTCACAATAAACAGCAGCCAGTCTGTCAATATAATCCATTAAACTGGTAAACTGTTACTCTAAATACTTCAGTTGAATGTGTTTTGACTGATTACAGCAGTAGATCTGTAGATATATCAGTGACACTGGTAAACTGTGTGACTCTAAACCCTTCGACTGTTTAAATCACTTTGAATTGAACTTTTCTTGTTGCTGCAGAAGTTTGTTCTGTACAAAAATAGCTTCGTAGTAACACATTTCGTTCCTTCTCACCGTATTTTTGTTTTTTTTTTACAGCAGGAGCCTTCATTTTGTTAAAATTAAATAAAATAAAGTTTAGGGATCTGTTTTCTAAAAGTAGATTTACGCGAGGAGAGGTCTTTAAAACGACATGATGCTCTTGTGGATGATGTCGACGCAGTTTCTCAGCTCGGGCTCGGTGATGATGAGGGGCGGGGCCAGGCGGATGATGTCGCCGTGAGTGGGTTTGGCCAGGAGCCCGTTGTCGCGGAGACGGAGGCAGACTTTCCAGGCGTCGTAGTCTGAGGAGGAATCAGAGCGAGACACGTTCAGATCCACGAGAAAGACCCTGAACTCATCAAACCGGGGCCAGGACTGTGTTACTCTACTGTGTTTTTTACTAAATGTAGGGTTTACTTTGAGAAAACATTCACTTTTAAAGAAAGAAAGTCTGTAAATTCACTGTAAAAATGAAACAGTTATTTCTGTGGAGAAAGCATAGAAAAAATCATTGTGAAAGTACTTTTTTACACAAACAAACAGACACTTGTACTTTCTTTATCATTTTTAGTCAAATAAATACTTCACTTACACTTGTTTAATTTGACCATAATATTAATAAAACTGTTATTTCTGGAGTATGTCACATTATCAAACACTTACATGGTTTTTCAGGTGAAATCTGAGGTGATTAAAGAGCTTTCCAATGATACTTTTAACACCAAAATCACACTGGAACAACTATTATGATTATTCAGGGCCATTTTTTTTAATATTTGACAAGATTAAACTTTAATAACAAGGGACAACATGATTTTTGGTAGTTAATTATTATTTTTCTGCTGTTTTGACTCACCTTTCTTGTGCTTTTTAAGTGTTTTATCTCTTTTATTTCTTTTATTGCTTACAAATAAAGTTCTTAGGTCCTTCCTCTGGTTTAGGAGGAAAGGCTAAAGATGAGTTTGGTTCTTATTTATATAAAAATCTAAAATATATCCAAACATTAACTAACACATGTCTGAGGGCTACAGCTAAATGAAACAGGAGCCTTATTATGACCAGATATACTCCTAAGAAAGAAGACTCAGACCCAACGGAGCGTTACCTTTGGTCTCTTTGATGACGATGGCGCTGAGCAGGCCTTTGCCTCTCACCGTGGTCACGATGTCTCGGGGCAGTTTCCTCAGTTCAGCTCGGAGCAGTTTTCCCATTCTCTGAGCGTTCTCCGCCAGCCTCTCCTCCTCCAGCACCTACACGTTATAAATTAGACGTAAAATATGATCAAATCAGCTGAAAAGACACCCTGACGTCACAGATGGACGAGGAAAAGCCCCTCCAGGACTGATGTAGGAGTGAGTGAAGTCCAGATACTTGAGCGGAACATGAAATATTGAAGGTTTTATTTAGATTTACAGTGACGAGAGGCCGACCTCCAGAGCAGCGATGGCGACCCGACAGGCCACCGGGTTTCCTCCGAACGTCGAGCCGTGTTCACCGGGTTTGATGGTCAACATGATCTCGTCGTCACACAGCACTGCAGACACCTGGGACGGACAGAAATAATCAATACGAAGGTTAAACAGTCACAGGGAGTAGATATTCAACAGTTTATGTTTATGGAGACCCTCTTTCTCAGTAATGTTGCTGTATTTTACCAGAACAGTTTCATGTAAAAAGAGTGATATCGGAGGGAATTTACTGTGATTACATCAGACAACAATCTATATTAAAATTCACCTCAGAAAGCGTTTCATTTTCACTCTGGACCCACTGAGTCTCCAAAAGTCTCCAATAAAACCAGAAAAAGTCAGTGGATTCTTTGAAAAAGAGTCTCTGGAGGAGTCTGAATACTCACTAAGTTTCCATCAGAGGGATTATTAACCGTCCTGAAATTACATCTGACTTTGCTCTACCTTCTTCTTTGTCAGTTTAAACTCTTCTGATCCATTACTGCCCCCTACAGGTTGTTTTAGGAACTGGAATTCTCACTGTTGACAGAGACAGTAATGTTCTGGAGACGAGTTGCATATGTGAAAACTACTGGAATTAAATGAGTGTGTTCCAGTTCATTTACTGAGAACCATGTGAGAAAGAGGCTGTAGACTGGACAGAGCACATCTGATTGAATTATCTGATGAATTATTTCAACAAAGTGTGAACAGAATAGAAATAACTGCAGTTTTTTGGGAGTATATATTACACTGCAGCTTTAAAATCTGCAGTAAAACAATAAAAAGTGCAGTTTGTGGAGTGACTCACAGGGTAAACTCCTCCAGACAGAGCCTTGCCGAGGGTCACTATGTCCGGACGGACGTTCTCGTGGTCCACGGCCAAACGAAGACCGGTCCTCCCCAAACCCGTCTGCACCTCGTCAGCGATCCACAAAACCTGAACAAAACCCACAGAACTGGATCTTTGAAACCAACCTGAAGGGATTATTGTAGCACAAAGGCTGCTGTTGCATAAAGTACAGAGTGTTAAGGTCATCTGAACTCAGCTAAGAATAAACAGGTATTTAATGACAATCTGACAGTTTTCTTGGAAGAAGAAGGAGGATTTTATTCTGTGAAAGATAAACGATCTCAAGGTTAAGGTTGGTGCTTAAAATGTATTTGTACATGAACCAGGTCTGAGTCTGAGGCTTTGAACTGGGATTAAAAAAACAAAAAACAATTCTGGCCTGATTCTTCGTTCAAACTCTATTTAAGGTGATTTTGCAGCAATGTAAAGATTATCTGTATTATTCTGTTGTAGAGCCTCACGTTGTGTTTGGTGCAGAGCTCTCTGACTCTGGTGAGGTAGCCCTGGTCCGGGACAACCACCCCGGCCTCTCCCTGGATCGGCTCCACCATAAACGCCGCCACGTTCGGGTCCTCGAGGGCTTTCTGAGGGAAAAACAAACTAAAATATCCACTTCCAGATGTCTTTATTGTATCTTTATTCATTAATATGTGCGTTTATGTTTGTTTCATATCATTGTTTACTTTTTCACCAAAGATTTCTCATGTCGACTGTTCACTGTATTTTTATGACTTTTTACATTCTTGTTGTTGTTTAAATAGTGACAAAAATACATTAACAGTTATGTATATTGTCCACATTTTGCAAGCGACGAAAAACAGATAGAATAGAATAGAATAGCTTTATCACTGTACAACGAAACTGGAAGCAATCCTCATGTGACAATAATAAAAAAAAGTCTTTAAAACACAATATTACAAGTATAAAGTACACTAAGAGTTAGGGGCGTAACTCTTTCAGTTTCAGGTGATTCGATTCGATTCAGAAACAATTTGTGATTTATAACAAATTTTTAATAAGAACCACTCTTTTAATTTGATTTAGATATTTGTGACACAGAAAAATAATCAAAATACACCTAAAAAGTATGTAAACAAACTATAAGTCTTGTTCCAGACATGTTTCTCAGTAGTTCTTGAGCCAAATTATTAGTTATCCTTAAAAATTCCTTTAATTTGGTCGACTCAAAGCAGTGAGGGAAGGTTTTAATGTAGAAAATGCGTAAAAATTTTGCAATTTTTTGTTACACTCCTACAAAGAGTTGAAGATAAATCACATTCTGCTACACAGCTCAAAGAAACTACACATAAAATAATAACATACTGCCCTTTAGAGTCAGTTTTTAGCAGTATTTAAAGCCCCAATAGCTGTGTTTATCTGTGTTTTTACAGGATAAGAGCTCAAATACAGACTGACAGCAGTGAGAGGAGCCCTGTGGACTATTACGGGACAGTACAGTTCATCCAGGAAGGTGAATAATTAGTACAACTTCACCAAAACTTCACACAGTTTAAATCCATGCATCAGTGCAGAGTCCATCTGAGAATGTGAGGTATGTAGGTCAAAGAGCCACACCTCTGCCGCGGAATTTCAGCCCGAGACTCAATAATTAGACCAGACACGAGTGTGCAGTTCATATAAAGCCTAATAATGTGAAATATCGTCCTGTTTCTGAGCGTGAACCGTACCTCGAGCGCAGGAATGTCATTGTACGGGATGAGCTCGAAGCCCGGCATGTAGGGCCCGAAGCCTTCGTAGCTGCTGGGGTCAGTGGAGCTGGAGATGGCTGCCATAGTGCGGCCCCAGAAGTTACCATCTGGAAGAAAAACGGACAGAGCGTGTTATTTATAATGTACGGGTCTGGAGTAATGTAAGTAGAATAGGTTTATCGGGACAGATGTGTGTGATAACAGTCAAACCAGTTTTCAGTGACAGATTAACGCTAGTAACGCTGAGTCAGTGAAGGCACCGTGCCAAAAAAGACTTGCCTGGAGCCACTTTAATGAATAGGAATGAAATATAACAGTTAAATTATTTAATGACATATGTATTTAGAAGAAGACAACACACGAGCCTCGAGAAAAACATGTTAATGAAGACAATAGGACCATGATTTCAACACAGAGCCATAACATTTATCAAAACACGTCACGTCAGCTTCTAATGTGTAGCTCCTGCTCCTTCAGAAGTTCATGATCCACTGATTATGATTCAGTTTTCTTTGGAGCAGATGAGTCTAAAACTACGCCCGCAAGAGCATATTTCTGTCCACACGACCCAGCTGTAAACTCTCTCAAAAGAACTACAGGTAATAACGACATTTTGATTCGTCTAAATGATTTTGTGTGAACAGAACATGAGGTTTAATTGATTTAGTGATGTCTTCCACAGAATTATGATAACAGCAGGAGATTAGTTGCAAAGTAATCCACAAAACAACACGTGCAAACAAGAAAAGAGACCTCAACACATTGTGAAGTGTACTTTTTAATTACACAATAAATAAATAAATAATGCATTGTTCTGTATTATGTGCTACTTACTTGCAAATATGATTTTAGCCTTGTTTTTGGGGACTCCTTTCACATTATAAGCCCATTTCCGAGCCAGTTTACAGGCAGTTTCTCCAGCTTCGACGCCTGAATTAAACAAAAAAAACAAAAAGATGAACGAGTCACGTTTGTTTTGAAGCCGTTAAACAGCGACTGCGGTGTTTTCTGACCCGTGTTCATGGGCAGCACTTTGTCGTAGCCGAACAGTCTGGTGATGTACTCCTCGTAGGCTCCCAGGACGTCGTTGTAGAAAGCTCTGGAGGTGAGCGTGAGTCTGGAGGCCTGAGCGCTGAGGGCGGAGATGATCTTGGGGTGACAGTGGCCCTGGTTCACGGCGCTGTAGGCACTCAGGAAGTCGTAATAACGGTTCCCCTCCACGTCCCAAACATAAAGGCCTAGAGCGAAAGAAAAAGACCTGTTTAAAAGTCACAAACTGCACAAATAAAACAGGAAAGCACAATAATTAAGCACAAGACTGTTAAATTAGCAAAAAATTACCGCTTTATACATCAAATCTAAAGGCCATATGCTTTTTTTTTGCTTTTTCTCTGTGTTGTATAAAGCTAAATACCTTTTTGTTCATATAAAACAAAGTCATTCTCTCAGCTCCTGAAAAAGCAATAAAATAAAAAAATACAGCAGGACCAGTCTTTAAATAGGTATCAGAGCTGTACAAGATACTGCAATATATCATTACTGCAATATCAGCAATAACAGGATCCATACTGGGTCAAACTAAATGTATTCCAGTAATATAATACACATTATTAGTGGTGGATGGGACTGTTTAGGTTTGTTTGAGCCTAAATTCTCACATAAAACTACAGAGATCTTGTGATTTGCTGTGTTTATGTTAATTACACATAAAGATTGATGCAAATAAGAAAAACAATAAAAACCGACGGTGACACAGACATTTAAAACAGCTACAAGACCTAAAAATGACCTAAAAATTTCAATTTCAATCTATTTAATGGTGCATGCAGCCTTCTGGTACTTTATCAGATTACAGCAGAAACAGACGCTGTTTCCTTGTAAAAAAAAAGACCTCTATCATTAAATAAGGGCGTCATCAAAGCTACATTTTGAGGGCTGTAAGTAATTTTTAAAGCAACTTCGCTATGTTTTGCCAGTTCTTTCACTGAGCATCGCTCCTGTCTCTTCTCGGATCCACTGCTTGTTCATGTAGCTGCAGAGATTCAAAAGACAAGACGGTAAATTTAGCATTTAATACAAATTCTGCAAACTTACCAAACCTTTCTCTGGAGATTTAGCGCTAAAGCATTACTCTGTTGTTGTCAAAAGAAGCTGTCACTCAGAGTCTGTGCTATTCTCAATTTACTGCAGTAATTTACTCAATCCAGACTAAATATTGCATAGGTATAGTCTGTTTTTGACTCATGGAGACTGGAATAAGAGCAGGGCATTAGAAACACTTTTACAGCTTGCTTCGTGAATTAAAACCACTGTCTTCACTGTATTAAACAGAAGATAATCTCGAGACATGAAAGAGTCAGAGACATGTGTCTTCTCTCTGGTTTGGGAGTTGTTCTTGACACATCATCAGGGCACAACTTATTTTTGTTGTGTGAATAGTGGGTGCGGTTAATGCAGAAAAGCAAGGAGTTCTTCTTTTGAGTTTCTGCTGAAGTATTAAATGCAGAACTAATTTGTTCTTGAACACATTTGTCTGTTCTTGCGGAGAATGTACCAGGCTTAAGTCCTTGAAACTGCTTTATCTTCCTGTAACCTCTCACACTGACACAAAAGAGGCTTTACTCACATCTTTATTCCAGTTAATAACACTCTTCTTATTAAAAGTTTGTGTGGATTAAACGCACCCTCTCCTCGCTCCAGAGCCACGGGCAGCGGGTGGTAGTTGTGCGCTCCGTACTTGTCCTCTCGGGCGAAGATGTCCTCGGAGGTGAGCTGCGAGCCTCCCTTCAGTTTGGAGGCGGCGGTGGACGAGGTGAGCTTGGAGCCGGAGTGAAGGCTTCGGCTGAGGCCCGGGACGGAGCGGCTCAGGCTGCGGCCGAGCTGGACGATCATCCCTCGCATGACGTTTTATCTGAAACCACGACGATACCAGTCAAAACAAACGAGGAAGATGCTTTAATGATTCAACTATGACCCATTTACGTTGGTTTTTATCAACAATCTATTTATATCAACGTAAAGCCTAGAAAATTATAGATTTGGAGGCAAACAACGACCTAATATTTAAACAAAATGCCATAAACTACACTGGAGAAAATGTATTTGAAGAGGACAAACAGAGAAATCAATCACAATTATTTATTATTTTACACAATTACTCATTGACTTTGGAAATACGTTGGATTTATTGAACAAAACAGTGAATTCTCCTTAAAATAAATAATATATTCAAACATATAAAGTAAATAATTATAGTAATAAATCATATCACAATCTCGTAAAACAGGTAATAAATAAAAACAAATAATAAATAAAAACAAGCTTTTTCTCAACTACAGAGGTTTTGTGATCGTTGGAGCCAAAATTGAAATTAAAAATTTGATTAATTGCACAGCCTTAAGCAAAAACGAATAGTACTTTCATTTCAAACACATTTTTCCAAACTATGAGCCAGACGTGCCTTTGTTCTGAAAGTGGGCTTTAAAATTCTGCTGAGCCAACCTTCTCTTTGACGTGAGACAATGACTCTGCCGACACTTTAATCCCTGCGTGGCTTATCTTTGAGGCTCGGGTTCTTTGAAAAGTTTTAAAATATCCACGTGTCTCAACAGAGAGACGGAATTAAATGTGGTTGTTTCAGTGATAGAGCACTTTACATCTGTTCAAGTGGATGTCAAGGAGAATAAAAGGACTCACAATATTAGTCAAAATAGAAACGTACTAAATAAACTTTAAACGTTTATCTAAAGTTTTAGTAACTTGGAAGCTGGAGCCCATCCAACTGCAGAGGCTGGATAAATAAAAGATTTTTACTTAGTTTTACATAATAATCAATTTGTAATATCAACCTAACTTCTCAAAACAGAACATTCTGACCAAGAGCCTAAAAGTTTGATGTATTACAAGTTACTAGTTGTAGTCATTTATTACAACGTTCTTTGTATTTATTTATTTTTTTCACAAATAAGTCACCAACTTCAGCACTGAGCTTAAATAATATGCTGTTATTTTTGGACTTTAGAGCATTTTACATTTGGCGAAGTCACGATGGAGTCAAAATATTAGTCAAAACAGAAACTTTTTGACTTTTGTCCAGTAACTTTGAAGCTGGAGCTGGATGGATGCAATTTTAGACTTATTACAAGTTATTACTAGTTGTAATTTATGTTTAAGTGATTGTTTACACATTTATTGGTATTTTGACATGTCATAATATTTTTTTTCCACAAATAACAGTCACCAAGTATTATTTATGCTATTATTCTTGGATGTTAGATATAGTCAGGGTTATTCTGAACAGACTCTCTTTCACAGTCTTGCCTTTAAAACCACTCTTTTTCATAAATCTGCCTCCACAGGGCGAATGGAAAAACCCCAACTTCAGAACAGACCCGAGGAACCTGGGTCATGTGGTAATCAATAACTTTCAACACTAGAAGTAAACGAATAAATCCACAATGCAAACAGACAGCACCTGGCCCCAGCCTCATGAGAGTTGTCCCACAGCCAGCATTCACTGCCCCCGGGACATGATAGGTTGGAGACGAGCACACCCACCTATAATCACACTCTGAGCCTCACAGACTAAATTAAGACCAATAGCACGCGTTCATTTGGACTCTATTGCTTTCCTATGAGTGTTTTATGAAATTATAACACATTAATTAACGCGAATTTGACAGCATAAATTGATTATTGTATTACTACGCTATTAAACAGGTGAAATAGGTTGAATTGCTTTAGAAATGGTTTATAAATCACGTCTCATTCTCTGCAGACTAAAATAAAAAAGTAAAAATGCTAACCACACGCTGTTTCCTTTAACCTGAAGCTAACAGGCTAACAGTAGCATCCTTCAACGGCTTATTCCAACCGTAAAGAAAACCCCTTTTTTGCAAACAAAGCCGTCCTAAATGACTGCACGCGTGTCATTTCATCAAAATAAATAATTAAAATGTGTAAAATGAAGTGTTTGATACCTGTAAGAAGTGGTTTGGAGTTGGTTAAAGCCCCTAAAAGCCGGTGATGTGTGACCTGTCGCTGTTTGCGGCGCAGAGCGGAGCTGAGGCTTATGTTGGAGCCGCGGAGGCGTGACGACGCTGCGTCATGACGTCAGGCCACGCCCCCTTCATGCTGCAACTCCGGTGACGCATTACACGTGGTTTATGTGGACTCTAACTTTTCCACTGGAGCCTCTAATGTATTATTTACAGCGGAATAATGGCTCTGAACAAGGCCTGCTCTGAGTATAAAGTGGATTTAAACAGAAAATGTGTGTCAAAATCACATTTAATAAAGATAACTTCAGAATCAGAATAAGCTTTAGAGTGTAGTACATACAAGGAATTTGGTGTCAGCAGCAGTTGTCACTCTGGAAGGGGGACCATATTTCCAGACCTCCAAACAGGAACACTTTGAGGCAGATGACAAAATAATGTGTCAGAAAATGTGTTTAAAACAATGGTTATTACAGTATATTATATCAACAATATTAGAGTTGCAATTGTGTATTTGAACATAAACAAAAACATGTCCTTTTCAGACCATAACCTAAGCACAATCTAGACACACATGCTCTTCAGGTTGAATATAAAGGCAGTTTATGGTTAAAAAATGTATGGAAAATTGTTGTAAAGTTTGTTGCAATGATTGGTGTTTGTTAAAATGGGGACAATAGGGACAGGGTCTGTTCAAAACTGGGACTTATTAGTGTTTTCATTGATTTTTGTTGGGACATGGGACAGTTGCCATTAAACAGGGACACATGGACACCCTACACTATGGTACAAGACAAATTATAATTGGACATAGACTTAAACAGAGACTTAAATACAAAAATGACAATGTACTATAGAAATAAAAATATGCTATTTTTTTCAGTGTCATATGGTTGTTATAGTTCAATTCTAATTAAAGAACGTGAGATAAGAAGGAGCAGTAAACGGCCTTATTCACAGTCATCGCCGACATGTCTTGGCACGACACGTATGTAACAGGCCACACATGTTTCACTGTGACTCACTCTATACTTTATTTATGTTCTGACTTAAAGGAATGTGATTTTTTACAGAAATTACACAACCTCCTCCAGAACGACCAGACGTCTTGCCTCATTCAAACTGATAGAGTTATCTGTTCTATTAACTACTGTTTTGGTGAAGATGACCATTGACTAAATACATATCAGTGTTTGTGTGAGATAACACTGTCTGCTCTGCTCTTTTGACCTGCTTTCATGTCAAGAGAGAGCTGCAGAAAAAAGAAACAAACATGATGTTGTCTACACTTTTACATTTAACCCAATGATTGTTATGAAGAGTCTGCGTTCTTATGTTTCTGGTGACGTTTGGAATGTCATGGTCAGAACTAACTTTGTTATTGTTCTTGCTCACCTCAAGAAAAAGAACACATTTGTCTGTTGCTGCAGAGTATGCACCAGGCTTAATTCATACTGTAAATATCATAAATTCAGTTAACATTTCTTTATTTTAATACCATAATTCCAGAAGCCTGTTATGTTTTATTTCTCAAGCTTGTATATTAAACACTTGTAGTGACAAATATCAGTTAATGAATTGATTATAATTGGTTAATTTTTTATCTTTTGGATAAGCAGATATAACAGTTTCAACAGAAAATACATGTGATGCATATTAAATGTCTACATATACTATATTTTAATATTTCATTACAATATCAGTATCACAGCTATAAAATAAACCCCACGTTTAACCTTTACTGCAAACAAAATATCACCTTTTTATACGAATATCTGATTTGATCTAGAGTAAATACATGGAAGAATTGTTTTTTGAAGTTTTAAGTGAAAACTACACTTGTTTAACTCGTTGAACTCGTCTTTAAAACTGAGCTGTCAAATCTACCCTTCACGCATGCGCAGTAGTTTCCAACATGGCGGCCGCAGAATGGCCAGGTTTTGCGAAGAGTTTAAAAGGTGTTATTTTGGACATGTGCGGGGTTTTATATGACAGCGGAGAGGGAGACGGAGTGGCGATTCCTGGCTCTGTCGAAGCAGTCAAAAGGTGCATTAATCGTTGGACGAAATCGACGAAAATGAGCTAGTTTCGTTTAGTTTCGTTTTACTAACTGCTAGCTGCTTGCGCTACTTTAACTTAAAAGTATTAGTCATAACAACATTGCTGCAACAGTAAGTTTTATCTGCAGTTGAAAAAGCCTGGAAAGCAGCTAATAATAGAGGAATAATGACAGTTGTTTCCAAAATTTGTTTAAACATCTTATTATTTTACCCTTTCTCAGCTGACAGGTGATGTTATGCTACAAGTCTGACGCCCAGATTTCAGGAAGTAACTTAATATTATCAATAAGTCTTGCAATGTGCGTCCAACAGTGATATATATTCATGCATTTGCTTAAGAAGGCATGTTAAATGTTAAAATACACTGCACAAACTGTAGTAAATGCATTACATTTTCATTTAAACTTATGATCTTTTTCTTTTCTGTAATATTTGTCTAGATTTTACACATATTTACTTGTCAGTCCTTTATGAATGTGAGTTTGACACTTGTTTAGTGTCCGTCCAAAGGTTGAAACAGTCCGACCTCCAGCTGCGTTTCTGCACCAACGAGACCCA
Source organism: Rhyacichthys aspro (assembly GCA_036850595.1). Classification (NCBI taxonomy): domain Eukaryota; kingdom Metazoa; phylum Chordata; class Actinopteri; order Gobiiformes; family Rhyacichthyidae; genus Rhyacichthys; species Rhyacichthys aspro. The sequence goes on along the minus strand of CM072166.1, from coordinate 1,959,606 downwards.
GGCCTCCAGAGACAAGTTCGTGGCCAAACTCCGGCGGCTGGGCTTTGACATCTCTGTGTCCGAGGTCTTCTCTCCGGCTCCTGCTGCGGTGTCTGTCCTGAAGGAGAGAGGTTTACGGCCTCATCTGCTGGTCCATGACGGTAATGTTTCTGTCAGTTGTGTGTTAAAGGGCTAATTTGTTCCCTGCAGCACACTCCCAGTTTGGAGAATTGAACCAGAGACTGAACCAGAGTGTGTTTAAACAGGAAGAGCCTCATAAATTTGCGGATTTCTCGTGCAAATACAAATGATATAGAGATGTTTTAACAAGTAGCAGAATAAAAACAAGACATACGATGAAAACATGTAATAACCTTCTGTGTAACACATACTATCTCTGTTTGTGAAAGATGTGCTCAAAAATCCAAGGCTATACTTTGGCAAAAGAACGACTTGACCCTAAAAAAGCATCCTGTGTATTTTTAAAGTGTTTGAACGCTTCTGTTTTCTCTGCTCAGGACTTCTGCCTGAGTTCGACGGCGTGGACAAAACCAACCCGAACTGTGTGGTGATGGGAGACGCAGCTGAAAAATTCTCCTACCAGAACCTGAATGAGGCGTTCACGGTCCTTATCGGGCTGGAGAAACCGGTGCTGTTCTCTTTGGGACAAGGGTAAGACAGTTTCTCACACAGACCCGAAACAGAACTGCTTCTTTAAGTGGTATTTTACAACTATTTTTGTTTCTTTGTTCCCAGGAGGTACTACAAAGAGACAGATGGTTTGAAACTGGACGTAGGAGTTTTCATGAAGGCACTGGAGGTTTGTCTGTTACAAGAACTGAGCAATCTTCAGTTCTTTACTTCTCTAGTTCTGATAAAGTGTGTCAAATATCTTTCTAATCATTTTTATATCGTCTCTCTGCAGTACGCCTGTGATTTAGAAGCTGAAGTCATTGGAAAACCGTCCCCGACTTTCTTCCAGAGCGTTCTCAATGATATGGGAATCCAGCCTCACGAGGTATGAAGCCTCTGAGCCAAAATTGTTCTTAATATGACCAGGGCCATCAGCTCAGTGTAAAAATAAAAACTGCGAGACTGTGGTAGTTACTGTAGAGACATACAAAACAATTTATGGACAGTAAATGTAGACAAACTGTTTTGATTTATAAATATAGAGGAGTTTAGTATTAACACACACATTCTGGAAAACCTGGAAAAACAGATCAATTAAAGAAATTACCCCAAAAATAAATACACTTTTGAAATGTAATGTAATGAATGTAGAATGATAATGTCGTCAGTTCTTATTTTGTCTGACTTTAGATAAACGCTGCATCATCGAGTGTAGGCATAAGACCAATAGGAATTCAAATCTATACAAGAAAATTGATTTGATTTGTTTGAAAATGGTGACATGACTCAAGCACTTGAAGAAAAAAGAAGTGGCTTAAATAATATCAGAGCATTTGTAGCACCTGTTAGCGCTCGATGGACTAGCATTGAGCTAACACACAAACGAAGGAAAAAACATGGTCCTGGATGAAAATATGTGAAAATAATGCTTCAATTTTTAAAAAAAATGTTACTGCCTGGATGTGAGGTGCATCATATGAACTGACTTGACTTTATTTTTTATTTTTTCATTGAATATATAGCTCATTTACTCCATGTGATACACTTTTTTCCTCTTGACACAAAAGATTTCTCATAAAAAATCTGCATAAACTGTGGTATTCTTTGATGCGTACAAACAGCATGTAAAAGATCTTTATAATTAAAAAAATTGAGTTTTATTGCCTATATTTACTTTAACCTGTTTCCAGTAAGCTGCAGATTGCCTTTAAAACCGTCCCATTTCCAGTCCTCTTTAACCCACTGCCTCACTCCTGATTAAATAATCACCACAGACACTTTAAGCCGGTCTATTTGTGGTTCTGACAAGTTGGTGCTTCACTCGACTTCAGCGTTAAATCTTACACTGGAAGTCCAAGTCAATTTTTACCTGATTGTATGTCACCAGCAGCCATTTTAAACACTCTTTCCAGTTAGACTAATGTTAAACTCGAGGTTAAGTTATGAAAAAACACGCTTCGTTAATTAGATTAGCAGCTGTCGATGTGGAACTGAGGTGTTTTCTTGTGAGTTTGGTGATTTAACCTTGTGAATTCTGTCTTTATTGTCATTTACAGGTGTTAATGATCGGAGATGACTTGGTAAACGACGTCGGAGGAGCTCAACGCTGTGGAATGAAGGGTGTACAGGTCCGCACCGGGAAGTACAGGTGAGTGTCGGGAAAAGGGTTAGATCTAGAGGGTTAGTTACTTCGGGGTTATTCCTGGGTTTTCGGAATCGCAAAGATCTCCGTGAACCTGGTAAGTTCAAGACGGAGGATAGATACGCAGCTCACCGACCGATCAGCATCGAGTTGGAGGAAAAAACTGCCGTGGAGAGTGAAAACAAACCCTTTATTGCTTTGAATACTTGTGTTATAGCGTCAAACTTAAGTGTCAAGATGTGACTAATAGGTTTATACTTGTCAGATGTGATAAAAACACTTGAATTATCTGCTCATATTGACATTAATTTAAGAACAGCCTCTGTGGAAGTGACTTTAATACAGTATTTATACATGTTCTTGTCTGTTATTTGTTGAATATGTGCTGTTATTCAGTCTCTGGTGTTGTTTATTTTGCAAATTGGAGCATATTTCTGACTTGTTCATATAATTGGTCGTAAACTCTGCCTGAAGAGATCGGTGTAGGTTTGATTGGCTTCACAGAACAGAGCCCAGGTATCTTCTCGTATTTAAGAGGCTGGGATTTGGGATCAGGTGTTTTACAAAGCTTTACTCGCTACGACAGACTGAAAATAATGCAGTCAGTAGTAGCAGAACAATTAGTTTGACTGATTTAATTTTCTCATTACTTCAAGCAACTTGCAATGAGTTTTTGAAAATATCACACTCTTTATAGCTTTTAAAATGCACTCTATGTTTGGATAGCAACGAACAAACAAACATTATGAATCTATGTAACTATCAACGCCCACTTTTATTCTTTATCTTACGTCTTAAAGCTCCAGTCCCCGAGCAAAGTAACCTTTCCTGCTTCTTTTATTTGAAAAAAGGTAAAACCAGACCAATTTTTCCTTCACAAAATCACTACGTTACATTAAATCAAAGTTTAGAGCTCACCCATTTCTATATTTTTATCATTTTGAGCCATTTCTCTATAAAATAAGACATATTTTCAACAGAATAACCTATTTCCTTTGTTTATTTCCTTCGTTGTTGACATCAGTGTCGACCAATGGGAGCGCTCCTTTTTACCTGAAGTGAGCTGTGATTGGACAAAATCCTGCTGTGGACTGATTATTCTCATCTATTAAAATCCTTCATTATAAAGACTAGATCAAGCTTTAGGTGATTACACTGAAAAACTAAATGCAACAGTAAAAAAGTAAAAGGTAAAGTGTGGATTTCTTTCTCAGTTCTCTTTAAAGTCAGTTCATTAGATCACCACTAGATGGCACCGCAGCCCCATGTGTCTCCATCTGTGAGTGGGTCCTGTGAAACTCCACATCCCTCATTCCTCCAGATCTGTTTATTTGGTCGGGATTCCTTCTGAAAATAGCTTTATTCGCTCCACATGTCGAACCACGTCATCCGCGAGGTCGTAGACGAGGACGGATTTATCGCGGAGGATCTGAGAGAGAGCTTTTCTTATTCTGTAATTACACACACATCACTCACAGATGGAGAAAAGCAATGGGAAAGTATACATTATTTCATTCAGAACAGTGTCAGCTCTGTATATGAGGGGTTTTATTGTGAAATGAACCTGGTTTTAAACGTATTTTTCATTATCTTCAAGCGAAACACACTTTGTAGTAAATATAAAACTGTTATTTTGGTTGAAGCAGTGTAAAAGAGAATCCGGTCCACCTCTGAGTGACAGTCGACCCGATCGGCGGCAGGTCGGGGTCATGTGACCAGAGTAAACCGCTGAGTAATCTGCCTAAGCATGAGTCGGCTCTAATCCTGTCACAGAGAGAGCAGCTCTGTACAGTTTGTGTGCTGCACGTTGTTACTCGATAGAAGTACGTTTTTAGACTGAGATTGAACTAAAAGTCATCAGGACAAGAGCCACAGAGACTCAGAATGACATTAATGTTGACTTTATTTGTGTATGATGCATAATGGACTGTCTATTCCAATCAGAATATCATCGTATGCTTTATTCACATTAGGACTGTGCAATTAATCGAATTTTCAGTTTTAATTTCAGCTCCCAACGATCACAAAACCTAAGTAATCGAGAAAAATAGATTTATTACTTGTTTTCCATCTTAATTATTATTTTTTTAGTTTATTTTTTGAGCTATTTATTCATACGTTTGAAGGATAATTCACAGTTTTGTTCAATCAATCCAACATTTTTCAATGGTGTAAAATAATAATTTGTGATTAAATAATGAATTGTGATTATAATTTTTTCCATAATCAGCTCTAATTAATATCACAAGGACTATTTGAAGTGTTTCATGTCCGTATAATTGGCCAATAATTGCAAAGAAGTGTCCTCTCCTGATTTTTTTGTTATTATCATCATATTGAGAAAGAATTTTAATTTACCATAAAAATCCACAAAGTTTCTCTGATATAAAATGCTTCGTTATGGTTGGTATATTTTTAACATTTAAGTTTGACACAGAATATTTTGGTTTCAGGACAAGAGTAAATAAAAAGTATTACTTAGATCCAGTCTTTAACCTCGTTGTTCTGGTTTTGAGTGAACTTTTCAGCCTGAGGAGAGGGGTGTGAACAGTTCATGTAACGCTGGCTGTGTTAAATCCATGTGAAGTCATTTAAGATGTGTATTTTTAAGTTATTTAAAGGTGCATCTTAAAGTCCGGTACGATTTCTTTGGTCTGTTCCACACTGATGCAGAGCTTGTTAAAGTGGGACACATTTGGAAGCTTTAAAGTCGTCAGATCAGTCCATATCCCTGAAAACAATGTCAAAAAAGAGTGGAAAATCCTGTATATTTTCCCGTTGCACTTGCGTATATATAGAGGAGTCTAAATATGTCTTCCACTGCTGCGCTTTTAAAGCACAAAAGCAGGAAATAGACGTCAAACGTAACGTGTCATACGTTCAATAAACATCCCATCCCACGTCACATTTTCCGTACACACTGGATCAAAACCGGAGGAGAAACAGTGACAGAAACCCCGTATCGGCGACTGCGAGAGCGCTCTGAGATTTAACATTGTTTAAAGCGAGCCTGGATTCTCGGAGAGCAGCCGTAAACTCCGGGTCAGCTCTGGGAAAACACAGCTGTTTCCAAGTCAACCAGATGCAACGCAGGCCTCCGGTTCCCAGCCCAGAAAAACACGGCTCCGAATACCTGGCTCTGGAGACGGCGCAGGAAACGAACGGGATATAAATAACTGGATAAATTTAACCCAGTGGCAGATTGAAGCGGTTTGATTTGAGTTAGAGTTACTCAGAGAAGGAACATGGGGCAGAAGAGCGCTTTCTGTGGAGATAAATCTAACGTGTTTTTGCAAAAGACGCTGTTGTAAATTTTTATTAAAAGCTTTTGCCGTTATATATTTGGGAAAGTTGAAAATGTGAAGGCAAAAACAAGGCTGTTCTTCGAGAGTGTAAATGTGAGAGTGACAGTGCTGTACGGTAGCCCTGAAGGGACATGTTGTTGTCAGAGAGAAATAGAACAAACTGCTTCAATCACTGGGTTTTATGGAGCTTTAAATGTCTATTTGACAGATGTACAAATGCAAAGTTGATCAAAATGGATGTAAAATAATGTAGTAATCGCAAAAATAACAACCTGTGCATTTTCCATTTTGACACTGAACATTTATCAATCACAATATGAACATGCGCAATAATCAATCAATACATTATAATCCTTAGATGACGTATTTGTCGCTGGATCTTTATAGAAAATAAGAATTATTCAAGTCGAGCTGCAAACAGTCAGAGTTTAAAGTAACTGCTTTTAAATAAACCAGTCTTTGTTCAGTTAAAAACATTTAAAACATTCTTAACCTTTTTTGTATTGAGTAAATTAGCTGTAGCCATAGCAACCGTGTGATTAAATCAGGAATAGTTGGAAAGAAGTTCCATAAAAACCCAGTGGTTCAGTTGCTCCTTGTTCTTCTCAGAGAGATACTTACAAATGGGATTAGTTTCAAAATTTCTAAAGTAAACCTAATCTTTCCACCAATTTCTTCAAGATTTGTTCATAAATAGCAGCGTGTCCCTTCAAGGCCACCGTAGAAGACCACAAACAGGAAGTGAATCTGTAAAATCACAAAAGATCTACACACTGCGTCTTTAATACTGAATCTATTGAATCTGAAGCAGAATTGTCTTATATTTTGATATTTCTAGCTAAATTTTGACCAATATTTTAAAAAATATTAGCTTCGTGGGTTGAAATCAAATCAATATTTACCAAATGATCTGTATTTATTAAAACTGTTGTGTGTCTAAGGAGATAAAAACAGTGCTTATCGCTTTAAAATGAACGTAACCAAGTGTTTTTTTCACAGCGTCTGCGAGTTACAGCCGTTAAAACGACAGGCTTTTGCGATAATTGTCGAGTGTTGTGTAAATAACGAGCTTAAACTGGCGCACCTCCCTCGAGGGAAAGAGCCTGAGAAGTCTTTGCTCTTTAATCTACTCCAGGTTTTGGAAAAAGTGGTTGGAAAGCGAATGAGAACGGTCTGGCTTTAAGTGTGCGGTTTTGTGATGAATGTCGGTGGCAGCCTCGGAGCGCGTCGAGCCCCGGCGCTCGCTCCGTCTCTGAACCGTGTCTAAACAGTGACAGGATCGACTTGTCGTGTTGTTAGTTTATTCTTCTCCAGGAACACGGTGCAGTCGAGCGAAGTGGAGAAGGGTGTGGCTGGAGAACCGCTGCCAAACTGTTCACCGTTGGGTTTTCCAAAAGTAAATCTTCTCGTGTTATAGATCTACAACTCCACTGATTTAACGATCTAAAACTAAAACACGTCAGTCATTCATTTAATGGTTCACAGCTTCAGAAGTGAGACCCGTTGAGAGTAACGAGAGCCGTGAGCGATGACTCTCCAGCGGCCGGTGTCAGTGCCGTGTGTGAAGCTTTGAGTCTGGCTCCAAATACACGGCTTTTTTAAACAAAACGAGCAGTTCTCTCTGTGTTTGTGCTCCTCGTTCTCGTGCAAACTGGGTTTTTAGCCTCAAAAACAGAGAGATTTAGAAAAAATAGTGTGACAAAGACGTGTGGACGGGCAAAATGAAGCGAGATTTAATGTTAAAGTTCTGTTTGTTTAAATGAGCATGTGCATATTCTTTTATTTTATTTACTTTATTTCTTACTTTTTCACTATCCGACTTAACAATATAAAAAGTAACTACTGCTGGGGGTTTTCTGACTTAAAAAAGCTCATCACTTTCACCACTTTTTGTCACTAAACTAGCACCTCTTCACTTTTTTCCAGGTAAAGCCCCACTCATATCTGTCTCCTTTAGTCCTTTAGTGGATAAACAGATAAAAAAGGTAGTGTTTCTGTATTAATATAACAGCATCAGGTTTGTAGCCATGCTGTGATTAGCGCTGAAGCATTTCTTACGCGAGGTTCCATCACCAAAAGGGGTCTGAAGGGTCCCCAAAAAGCATTCTGTCCTGTCCCAGTTTGGAATCACCTCAGTTAGGAATCCACATAAATGTTCTTCAGATAAATCCCTCCTTGTTTCTGTGATAAACGTCATTTTCAAACAGAAAACATGATAAATGTTGTACTTTTTCCCGACTCAAAGCTAGTGTTTGTGGTTTTAAACGTCGTCTTCATGAATTTAAACATCGTATTTATCGTCTACACTGCATTAAACACAAGCAGAACCTGTACAAACTCAAATATTGAGTCTAAATGAGAGGAAACTGCTGCAGCTATGAACCAAGGCTCAGAATGAGTTGATAGAAATAGTATTTATAGCATTTATTATCTTTGTTGTGCTGCTAAATGACTCAACATCAACTCTACACATTGATTGATTGAATGTTTTTGCAAAAGTAACTCTCTTCTCTCGTCGTAAAAGAGACAGATTTGGCCGTTCTGAAGTGTGTTTGTGAAGAATGTTAAAGCCAGGTCTGAACAGAGCCTTTAGAGCTGGTCTTGGACTCTGTAACAAAAACAAAAAGTAAGGTCTGTAAAGTCTCAGCTGCCTCTTTAGTGTAAAACATGGCTGCTTCTACAGGAACCCTCTCTGTTCTTTATTAGTTGGACACTTTTCTGCTGATGTGAGCTCTTTAAGTGTTTCCTAATGAAGCGTCTCCAGAGACAGAAGTCCCTCGAGGCTGTTCTTTGGCCTTTTGTCGTCATCGAGGGACGGGAAGTCATCATCTGGGGCCCGGGACAGGGGTCAGCGCTCGCGTGACCCTCTCCGCAGATTAGTTTTCAGTGTTTGTTTTTGCTCGGAGTGGGCCGCTCTCGCACTTCTGCTCCAAACTCACACCGTTAACCAGAACAAATAAGATCATATTTGTTGTGATGCCAGAGAGCTGTTGGTTTAACGCTGGTCGCGGCAGATCTGGGAAAGATCTGGGGCCGTGGGCTGTTGATGATGCAGGACGGGACTGGTTTATTTTAGGATGTTTGACCCTGATGAACTGTTCTGAGACTGAGCTGAAACTTCCACTACTTTGGACTCAACACAGATTTATATTTGAGTCTGAAACAGAAACATGAGTAAAGATATATTTGAGGCTGGGCTTTTGTAAATCGATTTTTTTATTTGTCAAAAGTTGTGCAGAAGATTAGTTTCAGTAAAAAGTGTAAAACTGAACAGAAACCTTTACAGTAACTAACGACAAAATAGGATTTACTGCAGAGAATTTACTGCAGGTTTGAGAAAGTGTTTTTGACTTTATAAATGTAAAAAGAATGAAGCTGAATCTATTGTAGAAATTGTATTTATTCAGATTATTTTTGTTTTGTTTCTGTGTTGAGGCTAATGCTGCTGTTAGCTCCAGAGCAGCTTTAATGAAGTCTGTGGAGGTAAAAACACTACTAATCACAGAGAAAGCATCATATTAACCTGAGATGATTTGGTTTAGTGGTTTGTTTTTGACTGTTTAGTGTTTCACTCTGTGTGAGTTAGTTTTGACGATAGAAAGTGTGTCAAAGCTGTAGAGAAATGGGTTTAAAGTTTCAGGAAATGTGTCTTTGCGGTTGTGAAAAACTGTAATGTGTTTGTATTTTACTTGAAACTTGAAACTATAGATTAGAGTCAAAGCAGCAGGAGTGATGTTAAAGAGTTGTTCTGTTTGTGGGAGACGGATCGAGGCGTCTTTATCAGGATTATTTCAGATTTTGAGATGTTTTGTTGTTGGAAATTGTGGTTCAACAGAGCAGCTCGGCGTCTGGAGTCTTTTTGTCTCAGTGGGAGGTATATCTCAACAGTGAAAACACACATTACAGCAGCCTATAGTGTGTCCTCAGGGAGAACATAAATAGAAAATAAAACTGTGCCTAAAACAGAGCCTTGCGGTACTCCACAGTCTCAAACATTGTTTCCCAATCAGCGGGTCAGAACCCAAAGGTGGGTCGCGGTGAATCTTATTTGGTTTGCCACAGACTTAAAACGGGGCATTTAATTAAAATAGCTGCTTTTGAAATGAGTTAAAACAACAGTCCCGACATAACAACTCTAAAAAAAAAGACCAAAACGAATTAAAACCGACAAAATTACCTTAAAAAAAGAGCAAAGCTTTAGAAAAAATTAACATAAAAAGTTTGTGGGATTTTGAAAAATGGCTCCAAACAACAAAAGATTAGAAAAAAGTCTGAAAGATGAGAATAAAAACATTAAGTGCAGTGTTTTTGATGCCAATCCAGGTTTGAAGATCACAGTTTTTAAAAAATAAGCAATATCTGAACATTTTAGAAATCATAGGTGCCCTGTCAGCTTTAATCCAGATGTTTTTAGAAAATTATATCTCATACTATTTTAGAACATCATAGGTGCCCTGTGAGACTTTAAAATCCAGATGTTTTTAGGAAATTATATTTTCATTTATATAAAAAAATTCCCAACTCCTTTAGTTTAGTCCATTAAAAAAGGGAAAAAAATAGTAGTCCATCTTGTTTTTGTAAAGATATAGTCTGTGTAAATATTAAAGAAGCTTGTATCTTTGCAAAAGCTCATGAACAGTCTTCAGTTTGAGTTCCAGCAGGAAGCTCTCTGCAGATTTATGCAAATACTTGTTTTATGTGACAGTAACTCAACAGGTGTAAGTGGAGCCTGAGCCCAGTGTCCAGAACAAACCCGGATAAAACGAAGAGTGGGAAGTCCAGCCTGTTTCCAGCGGCTCGTTATCAGCTCACTTTAGTGAATAAGAGGAAGGACGGCTCATTAAGAAAGCAAATGGTCCAAACAGATCAGAAGGTCTGAAGGACAACTCCCTCCAGAGGAAATGTGTCTAGTGGAATAAATCTATAGGGTTCCCTCCTTTTACTCACCTTTACACTTTTATATGTCGGCTGTTGATGTATTTTCCAATTAATACTGTCATGTTTGTACATTTTTACTTAGAAATGAAGGCAATCGATTCAGAAAAATAAGTCTAATCTAGTTCTGTGAATGTTAAACTCAGCCTGTGCTTCACTTTGTGCATTTTTCATATGGATTTAATGCTTGAACAAACAAAACAAGTCAAAATATCACTCACTAACTGCACATTTATCAAATAAAACGGGGTAAATTCATTTGTAGCTAGCTCACGGTTAAGGCTAATATGTTTCTGTAGTGTTTTAAAAATGATAATAACGTGTGCTAGCATTAAATGGTTAGCATTCTTATGTTTTTGTGTCATTGCTGTGAAAGGAAGGGATTCCAAAGCCATCTGCTTTAGAGTTAAACCTTATTCTTTTGATTCCTTTAAATTAAAACAAGCTGGGGCTGTTTATAGACGTAATATTAAATGTTAGAGATATCATTTTTATGTATAATATTGCTATTTTCATTCATTTTCCTCATTGTTCTACATTGAGAAAGTGGACGTCCCTGTTAAACCCGTTAAAAGCATTTATCGTAGACCAATATGTTTCCATTCTAAGCGGTCTTCTTGCTTTTTTTTTTAAATCAAACGTGACTTCACAAGATCAACGCCAAGTCTTTTGTCTGAACTTCTTTAAAACCAGTTTAATGCAAATGATAATAACTCTAGTAGACACTGAAGGCCTCTTTCTTTCCAAACCTGTCCATAGCCTCTATCTCACATTCAGTTCCTGCTTTGCATGAGCTTTTATCTCATTTGCACTGACGCCACTCGTTCTGCTTCTGTTTTCTTTGCCCCGACGTGAACTGCGTGTTAAAGACTGTCTTCTTTTATAAATAGACCTGGTTGAATGGGAGACAAAAGGTGTGAACAGTTCAATGGCCTCAGCTTCAGGCGTAAACACACTGCTCTGTAGACGGAGGTTCTGGTGGCGTCCTGTGGCTGTGATAAAGCACAGGTGTGTTTCAGGTGTGTTTCAGGTGTGTTTCAGGTGTGTTTCAGGTGTGTAGGAGGATAGTATTTACTGCAGTTCAAAGCTAAGTTCATATAAACCATCCAAACCATTGTAAAACCACTCTTCGGTGTCATCAGAACTATTTATTACACTATTGTACACTTATTTAGCCATTAGCATTACACTAGCTAGCGTTAGCATCTGTCTGTAGCATAAAATAAACAGAGCATGGGTAAAACTGAAGCTGTTAAAGTTGTGTATCTACGTCACACACAACATATAATCCTTTCAGTCACATTATACCAGGTGTTGAAGGTCTGAGCTGGTTTATTCTGAAAAAAACAGCAAAAATATTGAGATAAATGCACCGTACACTTCTGCTGAACTGAGCTTTAAGATGTATGACCCAACTAAAGGTTAATAGACATATGTAGCACACCTTTATGCACTAAAACCTTCTCTAGAACATAGAGAACTGTTTTTTTTGTCTTGCTACTGACCTTAAAAGGTAATTCAAGTGTTTTTTTTGTTTTTTGACAGCACAAAACAACAACAGCAAAGCGGCAGCAGCAGTGAGCATTACCCTCAGAGTGAAAATAAAGCAGTTTAGTTCAGATATCTTTAAGTTTGTCTCCATAGAACATGTCTAATCTAATTTCCGCTGCACAAAGCCTTGTTAAAAGACGTTCAAAGCCTCTGAACTTGTGGCTAATTTGCATAAATCAACAAAGTCCACTGTGCTGCAGAGAGATGACGATATGATGCTTTCTCTGTGATTATTAGTGTTTTTATCTCCACAGAGTTTATTAAAGCTGCTCTGGAGCTAACAGCAGCATTAGCCTCAACACAGAGAGCAGTAGGGTTAGAGGACAGGGTTTTTATGTTCAGTTTGATTTAGGGATTATAGCTGATTGTGACATTGTCCAAAATGAAAGATTAGCTCTAACTATGAAAGTTTGTGCTACTAGAACATGGTGGGCTATACTCAAATGAAACCTGCTTCTGGTTTAAATGTTTTTTGAGACAAACAGGGACAGTTCAGTACAGCTGTATGTGTCTCAGTCAGAGCAGGATGTGGAGTTCTCACATATGACTTCCTTCTGTTTCCTCTGTCGCTCTTAATGTGACAGTGATACTGGTTTTATCACGAGCGACGTTCACAAAATCTATTACTGTTAAATTAGTCTTGACAGACGACTTTCACAAATGATTTTCAGATGACCACAACCTGCCTTAAACACACTTGGTTTAGTGAAAGAATTGAAACTCAAATATTTATTTGTGTTGACCTTGACTTCTTTGTAAAGCCGACAGCTCCACTCATAACGAAAGTGTGAGCAAAGCCCGTTTCAGGTTTACACCAAACAATAAACCCCTGATTTAAAGCTGAAACCGTGGGCTCGGATAAAAGGAACGGAAAATAACAGCACTGTGTCAAACCTGGACGGAATAAATAACTTCAATTTATGTTTGTTGTTTAGGAAAATATGAAGCTTGTCATGTGTTCAGATGTTTTAAAAGTCTATTACCTGTTTTTTTTTCCAGTTGCATTTAGTTTTTCAGTGTAATCTCCTAAAGTTTATTGTAAAAATGAGACCTTAAGACGTGATCTAGTCTTTATAATGAAGGATTTTAATAGATGAGAATGATCAGTCCACAGCAGGATTTTGTCCAATCACAGCTCACTTCAGGTAAAAAGGAGCGCTCCCATTGGTCGACACTGATGTCAACAACGAAGGAACAAGGAAATAAACCAAGGAAATGGGTTATTCTGTTGGAAATACGTCTTATTTTACAGAGAAACAGCTCAAAAAAGATAAAAATAAAGAAACGGCAGCAAATAAAACATGGATCACTACAGTCTACAACAAGATAAAAGTTTCAGTTCAGCTTTAAACTCAGATTTAATGTAACGTATTAGTGTTTTGTGGTGAAAGATTGGTCTTTTTTTAAAATAAAAGAAGCAGGAAAGGTTACTGCTGCTGTTGGAGGAGACTGGGATAAACTAATTCAGATCCTGGAGCTTTAAACTGTTTGTGTAAATATTTGAGCATAAATCTATGTTAAACAACCCTCTGCTGTCACCAGTCAGACCCTCTTTGTCTTCAGAACATTAACGCACAAAACAGAGAAGGTTCTGAATCAGAGCCAACGACAGAGAACTGGTCTGAGCAGGAAACCATCCCCAGCATTGATTATGTTTACATTCCCCACGAGCTGCCGATCTCAATCCACGGGAAAAGGAGGAAAAACGCAGACGAGACTCAGAGCTCGTTAAACGTACGGCGGTGACTCCAGAGTTTACGTAACGCTTCCTAAATCAGCGAGAGAAATGACAAGACAGAGCGTTAAATAAAGCACATCTGAAAAGGAGAAAATGGGAGAGAATGTAATCAGAGACGGAGCGGGAAACCCAGCTGTTATCTGTTTAGAAACGCAGGGAAATCCAGGAAATGGAAACCTTATGCAACAAGAGTTTTCCTATTTGTCCAACAAATATCCTGCATAAAATAAGCTCTCGTCGTCTTTTTAATTTGACAGAATCTAGTAAAAAGCTGCATATTCCCATTAAAGTATTAAACATGTTGGAATATTATGATGTGTATGGCGTAGTCGTCCTGGAGCTGGACTGTCTCTGCCCTAGACACGAATAAAACAGTAGAGTTTGATGGAAAGTAGAACATAAATATCCTCCAATGCACTTTTATGAGTTTGTTACTAAAAAAATCATCCAAAACCATGTCCCCTTTGACTTTTAATGTCACACAATGTTTAATTTCCATTTCTATTTAATATTTTTGCCTTTGTTTTAGTGGAACATATAAAAATGAATGAATAAGCTGCATTATAAAAACAGAAGTCAGTCAATTGCAGTTGGTCCAGAACAGAAACAGTAAGAGTTGGTTTAAGTGGAACTAATCCAGAGTCTGTCTGAGACTTTATCTTCCTCCAGATGAACGTCACAAAGAGGTTAAAGCTTCCTCTGAAACCTGCCGTGAGCCCGACTCAATGAGATATTAATAATTAACGCTGGCTTTTCTCTCAGTGAGACCGGACTCTCGCTAAACCCCTCGACGGTTCCAACGAATAAGAGACGCAGAGAAGCACCGAGAGGCTTTTAAAGACAAAACGTGGGCTTAAGCAGGTTTAAGAGTTACTCAGGGACACGTCACTGGGCTTTATTCACCGGGTTTTAGCTGGATTTGAACAGGTTTTAACTGGATTTGAACAGGTTTTAACTGGATTTGAACAGGTTTTAACTGGATTTGAACAGGTTTTAGATTTTTGCTACAAAGAGAAATCAAATCTGTTTAAATCCAGTTAAAACCTGTTCAAATCCAACTAAAACCTGTTCAAATCCATTTCTAAAACCTGTTCAAATCCATCTAAAACCTGTTCAAATCCAGTTAAAACCTGTTCAAATCCAACTAAAACTTGTTCAAATCCATCTAAAACCTGTTCAAATCCAGTTAAAACCTGTTCAAATCCAGTTAAAACCTGTTCAAATCCATCTAAAACCTGTTCAAATCCAAATAAAACCTGTTCAAATCCATCTAAAACCTGTTCAAATCCATCTAAAAGCTGTTCAAATCCATCTAAAACCTGTTCAAATCCAAATAAAACCTGTTCAAATCCATCTAAAACCTGTTCAAATCCATCTAAAACCTGTTCAAATCCAACTGAAACCTGTTCAAATCCAGTTTAAACTTGTTCAAATCCTAGTAAAACCTGTTCAAATCCATCTAAAACCTGTTCATATTGATCTAAAACCATTTCAGATCCAACTAAAATCAGTTTCCATAAAAAGAGGAAATTAATTAATTTCTAAGACTCTTTTCTTTAATAAAAGCTTTTAAATGTCACCATCTTCGGCCTCTGAAAGGATTCCAAGTCAATTGAAAACTGGATTACATTTACAGATTTATAAAATGTACACTTTGCAACTTAAAAGTAAAGATTAGAGCTGCACTATTTACCCAAAACCTTTTTCATCGCACAGACACCTAACTTCATATCATTTCCAAACTCAACGCAAAAGACTGTAACATCAAAACAAATGAACCTGTTGGACCTGTTATAAAGTTAATTTAGACCTGTTCAACAGAGAGCACCTTATTCTTCATCACAGCATCAAATGTAAAGAGCCAACTCATCATATTTCCTTTAATTAACTACAAATACACACAAATCATTTCAAGTATCTATGTTTTAAAGCAAAGACAAGAACTGAACACATTTAAGAAGTCTTCATTCTGTGTCATTTTCTTTCTAAAGACAAACAGAAAGTGGACGCTCGTATCTTTTCTAAACCTCCAAAAGCCCGTCCTCTGTCTGTATTTGTCACTTGACACAGTTAAAGCGATCACGAGGCGAGAGCTGTGGGTTTGGAAACTCACCGAGAGGCTCCGGAGGGAATCCCCTTTGTGTGGAAAGAAACGCTGATCTGTGCAAAGTGTGAAGCAGCGCCGTGCAGCTGTTCGTGAAGCATGACTCAGGCTTTTATTATCCTCCTCAGACCCAGAAGAAGAGAGGAGTGATAGGACTGGGTTTCCTCAAGGCCTGGAAAACCTTGAACGCACTTAACGAGTCTTGAAAGTCACGGAGAGCCTGGTTTTTCTGACGACTTTTATCATTTTTTGGTTCATTTCTGTTGATGTTTTGTCCAAATTTGACCCAATTTTTGTCAGTTTTAGAGTCAAATTCATCCAGATTAGTAATGTCTTGGAAAACCTCTGGAAAATGAGCTTGAGACAAAGTGCGAACTGTTCTAAAGTGAAGCCGCAAAGTCAGCAAAAGATATGAAAGTCCCGTATAACTTTAGTTTTCTCTGTTTCCATAACATACTCATGAGATGCTGGCTTCCTCAGTTCATTTACTCTGTTTGTTTTTTGTCCCGGGGATGTTATCTGTGGCTTTTATTTTTAATTTCAGGTAAAAAGTGAAGAGAATAGCCCTTTTATGCTCAGTCTAAATGGGACAGTGTGGCAATAAATGCACAAAAACAAGAATAGTTTGTGTTTACTGCCACATTTTAGTTTATTTATGCAAATTAGCCACGTTTTTCATGTTTTTTCTTCTTTGTTTATTCATTTTGCCTCATTGTTTGCAGACTTTAAGTACTTTAAAGTGTAAAGACTTTGACTCAGCTTCAACAACTAAATATAAAACTAATTTAATGTATTCATAAACAAGGGTAGTGCTTTGTAAAACACAGACGTATAAGTTTAAGTAAATATTTATGTAGTACTTGAATGTTTAATTTAAGCTGTTGCACATTTACAACAATTACAAATATAATTTTACTTGAACTTGTAAAGACGATATAAAATATAGTGGAGTAAAAGTCAAAAGTACCTACTTTTAAATCTACTTAAGTACAGTACAGAGTATTTTTACTTGGTTATATTCCACCAGTGATAATTCCTCACATTAGAAGTCGGATGCAGTATAAAAGGGACAGTTGCACGTTTTGTTTTGTTGTTTTTTTCTATTATCACTGGTTGTCAAGGGCGACGGAGATGAAAAACACTCCCAAATATCAAGGAGAGGTGTGCTCAGTTCTTCTTAACTTATTCTTATATTTTTAGCTGTGGGCCAGATGTCTTATTTGTCTTTAGTATGTTGTTGTTGTTAAAGCCGTATTCTTTATCACACGCTTTTGAACTTCTGTCAAAACAACTCTTGCTTCGAGCCTCTCCGTTAATCCCCGTGACCTTTTATTTACGGCTGCGATCACGTTGCGTCCCTTTGGCCTCGTCCACGTCACAGAGAAACGGACGCCTCGAGGCTCGGGACGGGTCTGTCTCCTGAAGTGTCTCGTGTCACGTAAACGCAGCAGAAGTTACTGCACGTTCTCCTCCAGGTTCTGTTTGAGAAAAGACACCGTTTTGGTCAAAATATCTGTGTCTCTTCGTCTTTACAGGGTTTCAGCACCAATATAGATCCAATACATGCATCAGAGAGTCAAGATTCAAACATTTAAAGTGTTTATTGTCACGTGTACAGGTTAAAAACAGGTGTGTATCTTATAGAAAATCATTGGTTTACTGTTAAACATTTCCTGAACAGATTATGAAATATGTCTTGAAAGATAACCGTCTTCAGTTTATAATGTAATGCATCTTTAAACAATAAATCAATAAGGTACATAATGCAGCTTACATAATACTGTTGTAATAACACACTGCACACAATGCAAAATGTCTTCTTGTTTGTGTTTTTTGGAGAATAATCTTAAAATGAGAAAAACCAAAATGGGATAAAGAGCTGTTTCTTTTCACAGAATCAACTTCTACACATTTAATTTCACCAAATTTCCAAATAAAGTAGTTTAGATTAGGTTTAGGTTATGTTTTTTATATATATTTTAATGTATTTCTTTATAATCCATTAATAAATATATATATTGAAAGCACTTGTTTTGAATTTAAAAAATATTGCTTGATTCTGATTGGTCAGTTTGGATTCCACGCGATGATGAAGGAGAGAATTAATGTTAAAGATTTGGGTTTGACACCACTTTATTAAAACTGTCTGTCTGTGTGTGTCTTTAAATGTTAGCGAGTCCAGGCTACTTAAAGAATACCACACTTAATGAATGAATGCAGCGTCTATTAATAAAAAATAGAAATACTGTCTTTTGCAAATATCTGCCTTTTTAAAGTGATTCTAAATTTAAATGGACTAAAAATCCCCAGAATATTTCTCCCATGAATCTGTATAAACGGCTCTTATTGAACAGTCACTGAAACCTTGACATTTACAAGAGTTTTGTTGTGTTTTCCTTCTTTGCAGCTGCAGGGTTTCGTTGTTGTTGACGCTCCTCAGACCCGTCTCAGACTCCAGGGTTTGGAGCTGAGTCAAATAAACCTGTGCAGACTTTAGATCCAGATGAAGCTGTGACGGTTTGTTTTGAGTTAAGCAGTAACTCGTGGGAAAGACGCCGAGGCCTCGCGGTCGCCGACCTTTTTACTGGACTCAATAGATCTGAGTAAAACAGAGCAAGTGTTCACTATTAAAACAGTTTACCTGCATTATGACGGTCCATTCTAATATAGCTCGTAAAAGTCTGACTGAAATGGTTCTAATCTGACATTTCTGACAAACCTGGAGCATGTGAATGAGTGTTAATGCTGCTATTCATAAATAAATTCATAGACGAGCTGGTCACACTTTATTTAACCTTGTGATAGTAAAATAAAGAGACTATTACTATTTTAAAAATGGTATTGGTAACATTTTAGAATAAGTCACACTATTAAGCATCAGATGAGTATTTATAAGAACTTAATTAAGCCTTAATTCATCATTTACAAAGCATTAATCCAACATTAATAATCACAATTACGTTATAAACACTGTTATAAATGTTTTAGTCTTAACAATAAACCTAAAATAAATGTATAATTCTACATATAAATGATGTTTCAGTGTCTGTTCATTAATTACACATCTATTAATGCTTAACTACTGTTTTGTTGCGTGAGTTATTAGTGAGTATTAATAATAGTCACAACAGAAAGGAGTCATAATACTTTTGTAATGATTTTGACATAAACCCTTTATAATAACTACACACTATTAAACATTAGGTAAGTATTAGTGAATTTATCATTGACATGTTATTACTGCTACATCAATAAGAACCATTAAGTTATAAACAGTAATTCATGTTTTAGACTTGGGTTTAATTGAACACAAGACTTTTTGCAGCAGGTGTATCCAACAGAAACTCTTTTATTTTCATTCTGAGGCTAATTTACGCTGCTGCTGTTGCTTTT
Source organism: Rhyacichthys aspro (assembly GCA_036850595.1). NCBI lineage: Eukaryota > Metazoa > Chordata > Actinopteri > Gobiiformes > Rhyacichthyidae > Rhyacichthys > Rhyacichthys aspro. Next base: position 1,940,326 of record CM072166.1, on the reverse strand, counting down.
TTATGCTTTTTTATGGATTTCTTTCCAAAAACGCCAGTATTTTTCAAGAGTAATTAGCAGTTTACAGTCGTTAAACTCTTCTTCTTTGATATTGTCTTTATAAACTGTGGATGTTTTATAAAGGATCAGGTTATATATGGTAATAAACCTGATACTCATGTTTCATGTTCAGACGATACATATTTAATCCAGTCTTATGTCATTGTTTTTGTAAAAGGATCTGAATCTGTGGGACGTTTGTGAAGAAAATACATTTAAATCTACAAAAAAAAAAAAAACAATGTACGCAGCCATTAGTTCAATGGAGTCAGACTCAAGGCTGAGGAGCATCTTTGTGACATTTGGAAGCTTTTATTAAATTTAGAATGTGACATTTCAGCTTCATTTGAGTCTTACAAAATTAACATTAATTTCTTACTTTTATGGAAACTGGTTTTTAGTTGAATTTGAACAGGTTTTAGTCAGATTTGAACAGGTTTTAGATGGATTTGAACAGATTTATGTTGGATTTTAAGGTTTTAGTTGGATTTGAACAAGTTTTAGATGGATTTGAACAGGTTTTAGTCGGATTTTAACAGGTTTTAGTCAGGTTTTAACAGGTTTTAGATGGATTTGAACAGATTTTTGATGGATTTTAAGGTTTTAGTTGGATTTGAACAACTTTTAGTGAGATTTGAACAGGTTTAGATGGATTTGAACAAGTTTTAGTCGGATTTTAACAGGTTTTAGATGGATTTGAACAGATTTTTGATGGATTTTAAGGTTTTAGTTGGATTTGAACAAGTTTTAGTGGGATTTGAACAGGTTTTAGGCGTGTTTGAACAGGTTTTAGTGAGATTTGAACAGGTTTTAGTCGGATTTGAACAGGTTTTGATGGATTTGAACAGGTTTAGATGGATTTGAACAGGTTTTAGATGAATTTGAACAGGTTTTAGTTGGATTTGACCAGATTTTTTTTCTTTGTAGCGAAAATCAAAACCTAAAACCTTTTCAAATCCATCTAAAACCTGTTCAAGTCCATCTAAAACCTGTTCAAGTCCATCTAAAACCTGTTCAAATTCATCTAAAACCTGTTCAAATCCATCTAAACCTGTTTACCTCATAGAGTCAGGTTTTGTCTTGTTCCCACGTCTGTCCTGGTCTCTGACCTCGTGGCGTCGGGACCAAACCTTTCTAAACCGCTGTGACCTGAAGGACTCGTCACTGAAACTCGAGCCGCGTTCCTCTGAATATTGCATCACATCGACTGGAGTCTGCTTCATTATTTATGGAAACGAGAGCGACGCAGCAAAACCATCGGATCCATATCTAACGACGACGAGACACGACACTGAAGATTCACGCAATCATGACCGAGTTCATGGGAAAGGGCTCGGGACTAGACCGGGACTGAACCAGGACTGAACCAGGACTAAACCGGGACTAGCCCGGGACTGAACCTGGACTGAACCAGGACTGAACCAGGACTAAAACAGGACTGAACCGGGACTGAACCTGGACTAAAACAGGACTGAACCGGGACTGAACCAGGACTAAAGTGGGACTAAAACAGGACTGAACCAGGACTAAGGCAGGACTGAACCGGGACTGAACCAGGACTGAACCGGGACTAAAACAGGACTGAACCAGGACTAAAGCAGGACTGAACCGGGACTGAACCAGGACTAAAACAGGACTGAACCGGGACTAAAGCAGGACTAAAGCAGGACTAAAGCAGGACTAAAGCAGGACTGACCCGGGACTAAAACAGGACTGAACCGGGACTGAACCAGGACTGAACTGGGACTAAAGCAGGACTGAACTGGGACTAAAGCAGGACTGAACTGGGACTAAAGCAGGACTGAACTGGGACTAAAGCAGGACTAAAGCAGGACTGAACCGGGACTAAACCGGGACTAAAGCAGGACTAAAGCAGGACTGAACCAGGACTAAACCAGGACTAAAGGGGGAAAAGGGGGGGGGGGGGGGGGGGGGGGGAAGAGGGGGGAGGGGGGGAAGGGGGGGGGGAGGACATAACAGGACTAAACTAGGACTAAATTTAAACTAGACCAGACCAGGATGAAACCATGACAAACCCAAGAACTATTCCACAACAGTTTTATTTAATTAAATGAATTAATTCATTTCCTGTATTTTCTGTTCATTTAAAAGACATATGAGATATTAATGGTGTCTACGTTCTCTCAGTTTGTGATAACCTCCAGCTCCTTCCGTGTCGTTCTAATCTGAATCTAAAGTGTGTTATTTTCCTGCTCAGACCGAGCGACGAGAGACACTTGACGGTGACGTCTGACGGGACGGTGGACCACCTCTCTGCAGCCGTGGACGTCCTCCTCAAACACAGACAACACTGAACCAGGAATGATCTGTTATATATAATATATAATATATATTATTATTCAACTGGACAAACCTCAGATATAAATACAGATTTAAAATACAATACAAAGAGTTCAACTCAATTTAATTTGTTTGTGATTTTAAATATCACTAAAGGAGGTTTAGATGAAAACTGTAGTTCGTTCTGAAAATAGATTCATCTACAATCTTTTTGTTTTATTAAAGTTAGGAAGTATTCATTTGTCTCAAGATACAGAGAAAGAAAGGTATTATCAGGTAAAACATGGGATTATTTATCTCTGTTATATAATTAATTAATGACAAAAAAAGGACATTTTTAATTTTAGAAATGTCAGTAAATTTCCTTTTCATCTTTTCATTTGATCTTTTTCTTTTAAATTTAGCCATTTTGAAAAAATGAAAAAAAAAGTACCCATGTCCTTCTTGCAGCTGTTTTTTTTTTTTTTTTTGCCGTTACAACTTGATGCTAAAATTGAAAATGTTTCTTTTTTATTATTAGTTATTGAGAATTTGAAAAGAAAAAAGAATGTAGGAGAATATTATGTCAAATCGGCGGCCATTTTGTTTTGTTTTTTAACTTGATTCAGTCGTTATTACAGTTTATTATATTATTTTACCATTTTCATCTCCTTTATGTGAACTTTTGCCAGTTTTACCTTATTTGAAGCTATTAATTAAACTCTTAAAGGTTGGATAAGACTTTTCACAGAATGCCTAGTGTAGCTTTAATAACTGTTGCTGTAGTTCTTTTAAAACAGCTGCGTTTCCGATGAAAAGAGTGTTCGACAGCTCGGTTATTTCAGTCCAAAACACTGAAATACCTTCCGAATTCTGCGTTTCCTGTGTCTGTCACGGCCCATTGTCCTGCTCCGAACGGGGTTAGACTCAGGAAAACTCTGCTCCGTCTCAGAAAGTAATGATAAATACTGTTCTAGGAAGTGACTGTGAATGCAACTGAGTCAGATTCTGCTAAAAACTACTGTAAACTTTGTAATAATGCACTTTTAAATGTGAACGTAGTCAGGGCTCATGGGAGGATTAAACACTAACGATGTACAACAATCAAAATAAGGCAAAAAACTGTAAAACCCCATGTTCTTTTAATGCATCTCTGTAGAAAAAAAAGCCCCAGCGTTACATTAAACTCTAGATTTCCAGATTCTGTTTTTTGTGTTTTTTTTCAATAGTTGCATTTTTAATTGTTGCAAAAGAGAGTGGTTTATGAAGAAATAAAGAACTGAAGATAATTGTAGAATATGTCTAGTTTAGTCCTGTTCTAGTCCTGGTTTAGTCCTGGTTTAGTCCTGGTTTAGACCTGGTTTAGTCCTGGTTTAGACCTGGTTTAGTCCTGGTTTAGTCCTGGTTTAGTCCTGGTTCAGTCCTGTTTTAGTCTTTGTTTAGTCCTGGTTTAGTCCTGTTTTAGTCTTGGTTTAGTCCTGGTTTAGTCCTGGTTTAGTCCTGGTTTAGTCCTGTTTTAGTCCTGGTTTAGTCCTGGTTTAGTCCTGGTTTAGTCCTGGTTTAGTCCTGGTTTAGTCCTGGTTTAGTCCTGGTTTAGTCCTGGTTTAGACCTGGTTTAGTCCTGGTTTAGTCCTGGTTTAGTCCTGGTTTAGTCCTAGTTTAGACCTGGTTTAGTCCTGGTTTAGTCCTGGTTCAGTCCTGTTTTAGTCTTTGTTTAGTCCTGGTTTAGTCCTGTTTTAGTCCTGGTTTAGTCCTGGTTTAGTCCTGGTTTAGTCCTGGTTTAGTCCTGTTTTAGTCCTGGTTTAGTCCTGGTTTAGTCCTGGTTTAGACCTGGTTTAGACCTGGTTTAGACCTGGTTTAGACCTGGTTTAGTCCTGGTTTAGTCCTGGTTTAGTCCTGGTTTAGTCCTGGTTTAGTCCTGGTTTAGTCCTGGTTTAGTCCTTGTTTAGTCCTGGTTTAGTCCTGGTTTAGTCCTGTTTTAGTCCTGGTTTAGTCCTGTTTTAGTCCTGGTTTAGACCTGGTTTAGTCCTGGTTTAGTCCTGGTTTAGTCCTGGTTTAGACCTGGTTTAGTCCTGGTTTAGACCTGGTTTAGTCCTGGTTTAGTCCTGGTTTAGTCCTGGTTTAGTCCTGGTTTAGTCCTGGTTTAGTCCTGGTTTAGTCCTGGTTTAGTCCTGGTTTAGTCCTGTTTTAGTCTTTGTTTAGTCCTGGTTTAGTCCTGTTTTAGTCTTGGTTTAGTCCTGGTTTAGTCCTGGTTTAGTCCTGGTTTAGTCCTGGTTTAGTCCTGGTTTAGTCCTGGTTTAGTCCTGGTTTAGACCTGGTTTAGACCTGGTTTAGACCTGGTTTAGTCCTGGTTTAGTCCTGTTTTAGTCTTGGTTTAGTCCTGGTTTAGTCCTGGTTCAGTCCTGTTTTAGTCTTTGTTTAGTCCTGGTTTAGTCCTGTTTTAGTCCTGTTTTAGTCCTGGTTTAGTCCTGTTTTAGTCCTGGTTCAGTCCTGTTTTAGTCCTGGTTTAGTCCTGGTTCAGTCCTGTTTTAGTCTGTGTTTAGTCTTGGTTTAGTCCTGTTTTAGTCCTGGTTTAGTCCTGGTTCAGTCCTGGTTTAGACCTGGTTTAGTCCTGGTTTAGACCTGGTTTAGTCCTGGTTTAGTCCTGGTTTAGTCCTGGTTCAGTCCTGTTTTAGTCTTTGTTTAGTCCTGGTTTAGTCCTGTTTTAGTCTTGGTTTAGTCCTGGTTTAGTCCTGGTTTAGTCCTGGTTTAGTCCTGTTTTAGTCCTGGTTTAGTCCTGGTTTAGTCCTGGTTTAGACCTGGTTTAGTCCTGGTTTAGACCTGGTTTAGTCCTGGTTTAGTCCTGGTTTAGTCCTGGTTCAGTCCTGTTTTAGTCTGTGTTTAGTCTTCGTTAAGACTTGGTTTAGACCTGTTCAAGACCTGCTGAACTCATGCCTCAGGCCCCTTTGTTCTAGTCCCTGTTCATTCATAAGTAAACCCTACTAGTCTCTTCTTCTTCTGTTGTCACTCCTCATTAGGTTTCTCTCGGTGACGTCAGCTCAGATCCTGAACCGGGGCCTGAACCGACTCTGGGTTTGTGTGTTTGGTGCCAGTTGGATCAAACGCTGCTCCTAAAAGTGGGCCACGAAACAAACGAGCGCTCTTCCACTGCCCCCAAACTCTCAGATCGATCCAACCAGAAACAAAAGCCGGCTCCGGAGTCGTGCACGGTTCACTTCACCATAAACCAACACAAGCTTCTCTGTTATTGGGCAATTAACACCGACGATGACCGCAGCGCGTTATAAAACTCTGCCTCGGCTTCGGAGACGTAAATATTAATGCAGCTGAAAGTACGAGCAGCTGGTGCACGGTTTTTTTAACAACTCTCACATTGTTCGAGTCTGTTTTGTGCATTATTCTGCGCGGTCGGCCTCGGATTGAGCCGTTAAACATAAATATTCTCACATGAATTCACTTAACATTAAGAGTTTGTGCAGCTTTTAACGCACTAGCCACTCTAAAGAATTCAAATATGATCATTTTAGTCTAATACTGAGATTAAAGTGATCATATTTCTTGTCCAAAGTGTCATTTGTTGGTAAAATGTGGTGCTTTTATGCTTTAATGTGAAATAAAAGGATGATTGGCAGCTTTTTTGACCAATATTTGACAAATAATAGAACTTACTTCACTCAAATACAGTATTTTTCATCACAAAAGGGCATCTATTTTGCTTTTTCTTATTATTTTAGTTGGTTAGTCATGTCTTTTTTTGATCAGGTCTGCACAATCCTAGTCCTAATCCCTGACTGGAGTTGCACTAGGATTAT
>CM072166.1:1914273-1934097 GCA_036850595.1 Rhyacichthys aspro | reverse complement strand
GGAATAACTCGAGTTAAATCTGTGTGTGTTGCACCTTCAGATCAACACCAGCCGTAACAGGTTAGAAGTTGATTAAAGACAGTTTTTCAGTAAATGTACTTGATTAAATGTAAATAAATAAAACCCGCTTGACCTTTAAAAGACTCCACTCAATGTGTTTCAATCAGAGCTGCTCTGACATTATCTTTCTCTCTAATAGAGATGAGCTCATTCCTTCAGACGTGTCCGGGCCTGTTCCTCTGACGGAGCCGGGACGGTGTTCTCAGGCCGCTCACAGAAACACCTTTGGACTTTTAGTTTTCGTGTCAGAGCTGAGTGTTCAGTGTGAAACAAGCCTGGAGTTAACCTCAGAGGTGTGAGTCAACAGAGCGGAAACGGACAGGTTTTTGGCGTTTGTTTCACACTGAGCTCCGTCAAACAATAGATTCAATCCTTTTGGAGCATCTGTAACTGTTTATTGAATTAAAATCGAAGGTTAAAGCTGAGTTAAAGCCGTTATAAACCTTCTGTGTCTCGGTGAAGCCTCGAGGGATCGTGGCACAAATAACCGACCGCTGTCAAAACAACTCCATGTTTCCAGTGTTGGTTCAGTCGCAGGTGTGAGGCGCAGTCGTGTCAGCTGACCCGGCGTTTCCTGCCAAACAGGAAGTGCCAAACGAGCCAAGATGGAGGCTGACGCAGCTGGGTCGGTGCAGGTGGGTCACAAACGCTTCAGTGTGAACCCAACGGGACCGAGCCCAAAAACATGACGATTACAACGTGGGATGTGTTAATGTTGGCCTCGTTTTAACAGAAAGGACTGGACTAAACCAGGACTAAACCAGGTCTAAACCAGGACTAAACCAGGTCTAAACCAGGACTAAACCAGGACTAAACCAGGACTAAACCAGGACTAAACCAGGACTAAACCAGGACTAAACCAGGACTAAACCAGGACTAAACCAGGACTAAACCAGGACTAAACCAGGACTGAACCAGGACTAAACCAGGACTAAACCAGGACTAAACCAGGACTAAACCAGGACTAAACCAGGACTAAACCAGGACTAAACCAGGACTAAACCAGGACTAAACCAGGACTAAACCAGGACTAAACCAGGACTAAACCAGGACTAAACCAGGACTAAACCAGGACTAAACCAGGACTAAACCAGGACTAAACCAGGACTAAACCAGGACTAAACCAGGACTAAACCAGGACTAAACCAGGACTAAACCAGGACTAAACCAGGACTAAACCAGGACTAAACCAGGACTAAACCAGGACTAAACCAGGACTAAACCAGGACTAAACCAGGACTAAACCAGGACTAAACCAGGACTAAACCAGGACTAAACCAGGACTAAACCAGGACTAAACCAGGACTAAACCAGGACTAAACCAGGACTAAACCAGGACTAAACCAGGACTAAACCAGGACTAAACCAGGACTAAACCAGGACTAAACCAGGTCTAAACCAGGACTAAACCAGGACTAAACCAGGACTAAACCAGGACTAAACCAGGACTAAACCAGGACTAAACCAGGACTAAACCAGGACTAAACCAGGACTAAACCAGGTCTAAACCAGGTCTAAACCAAGTCTAAACCAGGACTAAACCAGGACTAAACCAGGACTAAACCAGGACTAAACCAGGTCTAAACCAGGTCTAAACCAGGACTAAACCAGGACAGTTCCTACATTGTCTCTGAGACGCTGCTGAAGCCCGTTCCTCCCACACTTGTCTCAGTTCACACAGAGTCTTCTGTTCTGGTCCCGGGCGTCACAAAGTCCACCGAGGCCACGACCCCGGCCCCGAAGTCCGGCTGAAACCTCAGAGGGCACCAAACACGACCCGCTGATGTCAGAGAAGAGCGTGAATGTAAAATCCTGCTGGATGTGTGTCAAAGTGGAGAGTTAAACGAGTTCAGAGTCTGGAGAGGACCGGGTTTGAAGAGTTTCCAGGTTCTTTGAGAGGGTTTGATTGAACTTTTTGGAAAAGACGGCTTCAGTTTAAATGAATCAAGCCAGTTTTTTCTGATATTTACAGATGTTTTGTACCGAGACCTTCCAGTGCATGAGCAATTTGAAGAGAAACCAGGGAACATCTGTAAAATCCAGTCAAGTCCAAGTCCAGACTCGTGGAGGGTTTCCTAGAGTTTGATGAAGAAGGCATTAGTAGAATGGAAAAACTAGAAATGAATTATGTATTGATTAGTTTTTTTGTTTGTTTGTTATTTTAACCTTTCTTTCCACCATACGGCAAGTAAAGAGTCTATTTAAGTGCTTTTAATTTTCACATTTATATTAATAAAGGGTTTTTTATAAGTATATTTACAGATCTCCAAACTGGGACACTTTTTTCTCTCAAACTCACAAAAAAACAAAAAAAGATGAGTTGCATAATCTGTTCTCTGTTTAAAACAATGGTAATTCCCTTGTTTTATATTTTATAATGTAACAGAAAACACAAAACAAGAATTTGTTTGGAGCATTTTAACAATAAATACCAAAAAAAACCCCAAAAGTACAAAATAAACCCACACGTTCCAAATAACGACCGGGTTCAGTATAATCAGTGTTTATTTGTTAAAACTGTTGTAAATGAATTAAGTCACAAATGTTTGCTGCAGTGATTGGTTTTGAGGGACATTTTTGTGTTTTTACAGATATTTGTGGGACATGGGACAGAGACTAAAGTGGGACAGTCCACCTTAAACAGAGACATATGGTCACCCTCGTTTATATTACAGGAAGTACTTTCTGCTGATAATGATTTGATTTAATAACATTAATGGGACGTCAATCAAACTCACAGACTTCAAAATATTTTCAGCTAAAGGTCAGTTCTCTGAAGAAGAAAGTAACAGGTTTAGAGACAGATCTGGACGGAGACACTGCTTTAAAGTTGGGTGTAGTCCCGACATCAGTTTAAACTCCAAAGGTTCAGTAACATTTTCCCAAGTCATTAGTCTTTACAGCTGGACTCGGACCGGACTTGGACTCGAGGAACATGTCAGAAGTCACAGAGTCCACGCCCAAAAAGGAAAACAAGCTCATAAACCGAACATACGTGACATGAAACTGGTTTGTGTTGGATGTCTTTGGGTTAAAGGATCTGTTTAAGTCTTTGCAGAATCAACAAGTGCAGTCTGCGGCTCAGTTCAATCAGACCCGAGCAGTGACCTTTTATAAAAGAAGTGTTTGACGAGAGTTTCCGAAGCGATTCTCACAGACTTCAGAGTCAAGCAAAGAGCAAACCACAAACTGTGTGAGGTACTTCTGAAGCTTCAGGCAGTAACCTACAGCATCAACAAGACAGTGTTTGTATCTCAGATCACTTTACATTTGATTGAACTGTTGTGGTTTTACAAGAACATTTTAAATCAACTCAACAGAGCTTTGGGTTAAAGATGTGTTATGGAGGATTTTAAAGTCATTTCTGCAAAATGGAAACTCAGGTCTGGTTCATTTGTTGGTAACAGAGTTTAAAGGTAAAGACCGGTCTTAAGACGATTTGTAGAGGTCTTGATCCTTGGTCTAAGACTGGACTAACTCTGCTCCTGAGTCTGGACCTGGTCTAAGACTGGACTAACTCTGCTCCTGAGTCTGGACCTGGTCTAAGACTGGACTAACTCTGCTCCTGAGTCTGGACCTGGTCTAAGACTGGACTAACTCTGCTCCTGAGTCTGGACCTGGTCTAAGACTGGACTAACTCTGCTCCTGAGTCTGGACCTGGTCTAAGACTGGACTAACTCTGCTCCTGAGTCTGGACCTGGTCTAAGACTGGACTAACTCTGCTCCTGAGTCTGGACCTGGTCTAAGACTGGACTAACTCTGCTCCTGAGTCTGGACCTGGTCTAAGACTGGACTAACTCTGTCTCCATGAGTCTGGACCTGGTCTAAGACTGGACTAACTCTGTCTCCTGAGTCTGGACCTGGTCTAAGACCGGACTAACTCTGTCTCCTGAGTCTTGATCCTTGGTCTAAGACTGGACTAACTCTGTCTCCATGAGTCTGGACCTGGTCTAAGACTGGACTAACTCTGTCTCCTGAGTCTGGACCTGGTCTAAGACTGGACTAACTCTGCTCCTGAGTCTGGACCTGGTCTAAGACTGGACTAACTCTGTCTCCATGAGTCTGGACTTGGTCTAAGGCCGGACTAACTCTGTCTCCTGAGTCTGGACTTGGTCTAAGGCCGGACTAACTCTGTCTCCTGAGTCTGGACTTGGTCTAAGACCGGACTAACTCTGTCTCCTGAGTCTGGACTTGGTCTAAGGCCGGACTAACTCTGTCTCCTTCACCAAACACTGACCTCCATGAGTCTGGACCTGGTCTAAGACTGGACTAACTCTGTCTCCTGAGTCTGGACTTGGTCTAAGGCCGGACTAACTCTGTCTCCATGAGTCTGGACCTGGTCTAAGACTGGACTAACTCTGTCTCCATGAGTCTGGACCTGGTCTAAGACTGGACTAACTCTGTCTCCATGATTTGGTCCTGATTTGATCTTGATTTGGTCTTGATTTGGTCTTGTTGCAGTCTTGATTTGGTCTTGATTTGGTCTTGATTTGATCTTGATTTGGTCTTGATTTGGTCTTGTTGCTGTCTTGATTTGGTCTTGATTTGGTCTTGATTTGGTCTTGATTTGATCTTGATTTGGTCTTGATTTGGTCTTGATTTGATCTTGATTTGATCTTGATTTGGTCTTGATGTGGTCTTGATGTGGTCTTGATTTGGTCTTCTAAGTTTTTGCTGATTTCTGATTGAAATCCAATAAAACCCTTTGATAAAACATTATAACGGTTGTTAAACGTCAGTCTGAATCAGTCTGACCCTGTGTAACCCAGCGTTGAGTCGGGTCCGAGGGGGTCCGGACCCTCTTGTGTGGCCTATATTTCCTCCGAACACTGCCCTCTTTGACGGGCGTCGCTGGACTCATTAAAACCTGGGGCCCTCAGTGTCCCGGTCCGTCAGAGGGTTTTAACGAAGAGGGGTCGGTCGGAGTAAATATGACCTGTTTGTGTGAAGTGATGGAGACGAGAGTTGGATAAAAACATTTAGACTCAGTTTAATCTCACTGTTGTCACTCTGCTTTAAACCCAGACGCAAAACTAGTTTTTCTTCATTATTTTTTGTGGCCCTTCAATACATTTAGTAGGACTTTTCTGGGGCTAGGTTTTGACTGGATTTGAACATGTTTTAGATTAATTTGTTTTTTCCTACAAAGATAAATGTTCAAATCCATCCAAAACCTGTTGAAATCCAACTTAAACTTGTTGAAATCCAAATAAAACCCATTCAAATCCATCTAAAACCAATTAAAAACTAATTAAAACTTTTTCAAATGCAACTAAGACCAGTTCAGCTTCTGTTTAAAGCAGCATCGACAGAGAATGGAGCTTTTTATTTGACGAAGCAAAGGCTGCAAAAAGCTCTAAAGACTAAAATTTTAAACATTTCTTCAAAAGCAATAGTAGCAGTGTTGAGCTTCTCCTTTGGTAAAATAGACCACACACTTGGAACCAAAAGACTGAAGGATTACTTTTACGAGGCGCTTTATATCCACTGAGCACACGTCCAGATTTAACCATTTATTTTTGTTGTTTACTGGTGTTGTATTGTTTTTAGGTGACATTTTTTTTCTTAAGCTGATGATTTTGAGGTTTGAAAAGATGGTCACACTAGCTTTATACAAGTTTCAAATGGAAACCAACCCATACCGACTGGTTTTAACTTCTACCAGCAACACTGTAACCCATTAGACAATTATTTTTCTTTCATTAATGAACAACCAAAAGGCTTTAAGTGGATTTTGACGTCATAAAATCTCTTGATCTCTGACACTTTTAAAGAATGACAGACATCAGTGTGACTTGCAGCTGCTTCCAAACTCTATGACGCTATCATTTTCAAAACTTGAACGGGCTCCAGTTTTGGGAGGCAGCAGCAGCAGCAGCAGCAGCAGCAGCTCGGACACATGTCCCACATTCACGGCCCCCTCCAGCGTCACTGCCCTCTTCACAGAAAGACCCTTTTGTTCCCGAAGCTGGGGCTGGGGGGACGGTGTGAGGGAGGTCTCTGTTCCTGTCGTCATCACAAACCTAAACCTAGACGTCGTCAGCTCCAGAGACTGTCTCATTATTGTCTTTAATTGGGTCGGCTTCGTTCATTGTCGAGTCACGACCTTTATATTCTTCACATCCTTCTTCTGTTTTGTCACAAACGTCCTGGTCGCTCTCTTTTCCTTCTCGAGCCAGTCAAGTCCTTTAGATTTAAAATTACACATAAAAGAAGAAGTAGAGTGTCTTTTACAAACATTATGAGCTTTATTATGGTCAGAATAAAGTAACAGAAACAAGAGAACAATTAAAAAATATGAACGGTCCAAGCCCAGAGTCATGGAGTTTAGTGAAGGAGCCAATGAAAGATTCTGGATTACAAAATGATAGAGGTTTTCATTCAAGACCAACGACAGACAAATAGACCATTCGTGGTTGGTCTTGACGTGAGACTGAGACAAGACCGAGAAAAAGTGAGTTCAAACCCTGACGAGATCAAGACTTTTAGAAAATGGTCTGAAGAACAGTCTCAAGACCAGGACACATCACTCATAAAATCTACTGAAGCGGCTCTAAGTGGATTCCCTTCATTCACTTCCATTTTATTGAATCAAAAGTATATTGATTGTATAAAGTCATCGTCTGATCAGGTGTTAAGCCGTTTAACCCGTGAGAAACAGCCGTTCTGACTCACATTCATTCACTCTCATCATTTTATGTTCATTGTTTCTATTTTTAAATGTGGATAAGTGTACATTGATGGTGCACTACTTCATGCATCTGCCCTAACTGGTGCAGATGAGGTTAAAATACCCCAGTCTCTCAGCGTAAGGCACCTGTTTGGTTATTTTTAGTCGTCTGTGGCTTTTCCACCAAGAGAACTACGCTGATTATCTGCCATCGAAAACACAGGTGTGTTCTGTTTGAAATGTTTGAGATCAACCACATTAACGTCGTTCTTACATTTTCTACAACTTTCTTACAAGCTTTATGTCAGCGTTAAAGGTGAAAGGTGTAGTTTTTCCAACACAGACAAATGCAGTGTTTTTCTGAGGTGATAATACTCTACTAAAAATGTGACTTTTGTGTTTAATCTTGTTTCTGTGTTAACTACAAACTAAAGCAGAGGTTCTCAAACTGTGGTGCGAGGACCACTGCAGATACTTTTTATCGTCCTTTTTTGTTCATAATCCATTTTATTTTTGCACTATTTACTACTTTAGACAAGCAGTGTCCAACGCAAATAGCTTAGAATCTGTTATTGCTGACTACAATCCACTTAGAACCAGTTAAAGTCCAACTAAAACCTGTAAAAACCTTCCCGAGACCGACTAAAACACTGAAGCCTAGTAAAATTCTCTTAATTAAACCTGTTAAAGTCAGTCTAATCCAAGATAATTAATAATATTCATATTGGAGTTAAAGCTGCTGTTTACACTACACTTTTCTGTATCCTTCTATTACATTTACTGCATATTAGCATCTGTGCGTATGTTATGCTACGTGCTAATTAGCTTTAATCACATCTCAGAGATTTCCAGTGGGTCTCATTAGCTTTGTCTTTAGAGGCGCAGCATTCGGAGGCGTTTGTAAACCACAAACTACGTGGTATTTACAAACTGTACTTTTCTACTGCATTTTACACACTGCACCTTTAATTTTGTGAGCTTATTTGGATGTTATGGAGATAGCTGCAATAGTATTTGGACAAACACTCACTGAACAGACATTAAATTCTTACAATACAATATTGTGTTAATTAAAATGAAACGAAACACAAATTCATGACTTTTCAAAGTGTTTATTTGTATAGAAATATGCTCACATAACTTTGCAGTAACAAAACAGAAGAATATTAACGCTATTAGCATCAGAAAGTTTCTCTCGGACAAACGGGAGCTCAAACTCGGTGTTACGCTGCGAAATGTTACGAGAGTGTGCTTCGTTTTCAGTGAAAAGTGGAGTTAGCTGTAGCTCTTCTATCCATCATTTACCCTAAAATAAAGAACGTAAATAAGAGAATTTGTACAAGCCGGCTGTGAATTCTCTGCGACATCAACATCAGGGTAATCAGGGAAAACAGGATAAATCCATAGACTGTAAAAAGAATGGACCAATGGACAGTGGCCTCATTTGAACAAAGGGAGTTTAAGAAGCCAGAAGTGATTATATTTGGAGTTTAGGAAGCAGGAAGTGTCAAAAACCAAAGCAAAACTCATGTAGCTAGTGATGCTAATGGTCAATAAAGTCACCGTTAACTTAAAGTCAACATTATGGAACAAATGACTAAAAAACCTCAACCCCAGCCACAAAATAGTTATCCATCTTTAATTTAATCATTTTAAAGGGATGTATATGAAGCTAATGGTAGCATGTAAGCTAATCTGGCAGCTGATTGGTCATTATTTGGTTTAAATGTTTGCGTAAAGAAGCAATAATCCTCTAAAGGACTCCATTAAAAGTGAAAAATACTCATTGTTTTGGGAAATTATTTGAATAAACCTCAAAGTCAGCCTGGTTTAATGGAAACAGCCCTCACTCTCATTAGCCATGGATGGTTTGATGTATTTTTTAAAGAAAAAAACTCAGAGGCCTTAGTTTAGTTTTTGAGGCTGCTTTGAATAGCAATGATTCTGGGAAAAATCTGAAGATCTGAAAAAAGTCTGAGGGCAAGTTTGGTTTGTTGTGGTAAAATATTCTACTTTATCTGAAACAGCATTTGCCGTCTTTACACATTATCTACAAAAACAACGTAAACAAAGTTGGATTGTGTGTAGTTTGGAGTTTTTATAACCCATTTCTAAACCAATAACATCTGTTTTGGGGAGTGCAGTGATTGATTTCAAATGTGTAGAGTTCTTGTTGTTTATTGTTGTGGTTTTGACACATTAACGGCATGTGAACAAACCAAAGTTGGATAAAAGATGGACTTGGAAACTCTGAAAATGCAGCATTAGTCCCTATTTTTACAGTCTATGGATAAACCAGCATCAGTCCTCACTCAAATCCCTTTGCACACTTCCTCCTGAGTCAGATTCGAGACACCACTCGGTAGCTTTTGTCAGCGAAGTCCAGAAAACGCGCCGCTAGCTCACGATGCTAATGTCTCCGTTTTGTTTTTGTCCTTAAGACTGTCAGTTCCTCTCGATCTGCTCTATGTCCAGTTCCCCTCCGAGCTGGTACATGCTACATCGTCCGGCCCACAGCGCGTCCCCGTCCTTCCCGTTGGTCGAGTCACAGTCCACGTCCTCGATGGTGGGGCACAGCGGCAGGGTTCCTCTCGAATCTTTGGTCCCGGACTCGGCCTCGTCGGCGCAGCGTTCGTTACAGCGTCTGTTCTCAAAATGGCGGACGCTGCTCCCGAAATTAAACACGGCCCGGTTTGACTCGGAGCGGTCCTCGGCGGGGATTCCCGGGCAGCTCAGACTGTGGAAACTCCGAAGTTTCTGTAGAAATACACCAGAGAGGAAGGTTTTTAGGTGAGAAACGCATCAGGGCTACAGTATATTCCAGCTAAATAATGAATACGAAAGGACACAAAGCAAATAGTGACAATGATAATGATGAAAAAATAATAACTGATACAAAATATGGAACAAAATAACATGTAATATGCAAAAAAGTGCTTTAAATAGTGTATAAAAACACTCATTTCAAACAAAACAAAACATTTAAAGCTCATTAAACCCAAGTGGAAAGTGAACAAACTGAGCAATGCCCAAGAAACACATGTATTTTGTTTCTAAATGTTTGAAAAGACTGGGTTTGTTCGTAGTCAACAGCATGTGTCTGAGGACCAACACCAGCAGATGCTTCCAAAAAACCACACACACAACTCCTAAAGGTTTTTCACATCTGAGAAAACAAAAGACCAATCTTTCAACGACTGAGAGCGGCCAAAACATTATTTCTCATCATACAATAAACATTTTTTTTTAATGCTGTAAATAAATACAAAGGGTGAGAATTGCAGCTTTTGAGACTCATTGAACCAGACGACAGGGATTTGGAGTGGACTCAGATGGTGCGTTCATGTGCTCCTCGGAAACTCATTAAGTCGGAACATTCTAAACCATAACAACAAGGAAGATAAGTCAAAAATGTGCTAATGTTATTTTTAAATAAGTGAATACAGTCAAAGGAGTAAATTCATTCTATTACATCCGTGGTTTCTTCCAATTGTGTGTTTAGTGCTGTTTGCTATTGTTCCTATTTGTTGTCTTTTTTTTGCTGCTTGAATTAATTTCCACTGGTTGAATTAAATAAAGTTGTCTGAATTTGAATTATTAGCCTATTAGCAGCGCTTCAAGGGAAGGAAGACTATTCAAAACATAAGAAGTGAACATAACGTGTGTTGAAACCTCAAAATAAATAAATATATTGTCTAAATAAGTCTATATGGACAAAAAAGTAGTTGTACTGTCAAATTATTAAGTTATTTATGTTTAAAACAGTTTTAAAATGACTTATATTGAACTAAAATATCTTAAACTTTACTTTCCTCCGAATCTTGGGCGACTCCGACTCACCTGAGTTTCCGAGGAGCACATGAACGCACCAATAAACCGAGTCAAAACGTAAATGAATCTATTTGTATATAGTTCGATCCATGATTTAAGATTGTTGGCTGCACAATAAACAAATACAAGTCGATCTATTTTTATAAATGTTGGAGGAAAAATGTCGATAACGTTGAAAACTTTTGTTGCACCAGAGGCCGATATTATTGAGTCTTTCCCAGTCCTTTTTCTGCTCTCACAATGAACACATACATTTAGGAAAAAGCTCCTCGGGCGAATCCACATGTTCTCGCTGCTGCTGCTAAGACGGTGGCAGCTGGGCCTTTCTCTCCGAGGCTTAGCTGTAACGTGGAGCAGACCAGGACGGGACAGCTGCCGCGGGCCTCGCCGTTAAACTCCCGCTCGACAGAGAAAGGGGCCTCTGTCGCCGGAGCCTTACGTAACGACAAACAGGACCGAGCTGTTGGCGACGCAGCTCACGGACAAGTCGCTGGGAACTGGAGCTAATCGATAAAACTGAGCACGTCTTTGTTTCAACTGAATCGGGATATTTTTTTAGTCGAGGGATAAAAAAGACGCCAGAGGCAATGGGTCGTCTTTGAATTTGAAGCCTAAAAAAAGTCTAGACTGAGATAAGATGAAAGAACAAAAGTTTTATTTAGCTCCGTCAACCATTTTAAGCTAATTTTTAGCTGATTAAATAACGACAAAACCGAGATTCTTTTAATTGTCCCGGATTATGTTCAGTATTCTTTTAAGTCTACTCTTGGTCCACCTTCAGTCAACGTTGAGTCTCACGTCAGAAATCTGGGTGTGCTCTTTGACTCTGAATAAAAATTTTAAAAACACGTAAAAAAGTAAATAGTCCAGTCCTGTTTTTATCATTTAGCCATTTATTTCCTCTAGACTGGACTATGGCAACGGGCTTTTACCAGATATAAATAAAAAAAATCTGTCTTTTATTGTTCTTTTATTCAGTTTTTTGCTGTCTAATTTTGTCCTAGTTTAGTTTACCTGTAGTTTTAATTGTCTTTTGTCTGATCTCTTCTCAGCTCGTCTCCTTTTGATTGGATTTAGTCTCTGTTCATTTTCGTTTCGTTTTTATTCGTTGACGAAAGTGAGTTTTCGATCTCATTAATTAAATTTTCGTTTCATTTTTTGTTAAACGTATTCATGGGAGATTAAAGTCTGATATTGAGTTGATAAACAGCTCGTGTAGACGTCACTGCAGCGAACACAGAGGACACAGACTCTTCTCATCCCTAACGCCCTTGAGTCGACGTCAATAAAAGCCGATCGATGGCTCGAGTGACAGCGGCGTCCCACTGAGTTGAATTCGCTGAAATCGATACGTCAGAGCCACACAGATATCTCCTCGGAGCTGGATCTACGCTGCTCCACTTTCTGACCTTCACCGAGTCACACTGAGCCACAACAGGACTGCACCAGATATTTATCTGTATCACAAAGAACCACTTGACCCTTCACCCTTTGCATGTCAATATTAATGAGAATATGGAAAATGGACATGTTTTATCACAACAAAGGTACAATTAGAATGATGCAGATAGTTTGAAGTGGTGTAATGTATTTGTTTTCACACTTTAAAAATAAGAGTTGGCGACATAAATGAGCCAGTCACTAGTGTTTTTTTTTTATTTTACTTTTGCATTACTTTGGTTGTGTTGATGCAAATGGAATAAAATTGGGTGGCGCAATCAGAATCAATGTTTTTGACATTCCCAGACTTAGAAAATAACCCCCAAAATTCAAATTTGAATAATGGGATGGAAACTTTGGACTTTTTGTGTTATTAAAAAAAAAAAAAAAAATCACCTCACATACAAACAAAGAGACTTTAATCGTATTTAAGGGGTTAAAAAAAAACAAAAAAACTTTTTTTGTGTGTGTTCAGGGGATTCAGATGGAGCAAATTACTTAAACACAAAAAAAATTTATTAATTGATCAGAATCAATGTTGCTGCCAATTTTTGACACTCTCAGGCTCAGATCCAATTTGCTTATATTGGATCGAACAAATAAACTTTTTGAGGTTTGGTGGACTTTCATTGTTAAAACTGGCATGTTTTGAGTTAAAAATTTAGAAAATTCACAAATATTTGTTATGTGTGATGAGGAAGTTCATAAATAAATGGAAAAATAGGTTGACATATGATATTTCAATGACAATATTTAAAAGAGCACAAAATAAAGGGACCTTCGAGGGTTAATATGGATTTTTGGACACTTTTTTTGACACTATCTGCAGAAACACACATGGCTTTTGTGAAGGTCTAGTTCTACTCGTCTGTGCTTGGTCCAAGAGGAATCCTCCTGCAGCAGCTGAAGACCCTCTCTCTGTGAAAATATCGCCTGAAGCTTGCTTTGACCTGGGCCCAGTTTCAGAGGCAGTTGTTGTTGTTGTAAAGACACTCTTGAACTCTGTGTGACTTTTTACAGAGGTTCAACTCATCTGTTTATGATCCGAGCAGAGTCCGTGTGAATCTTTACTGTGTGTCTTTGGAACTGAGGGGCAAAGGCTGGTCCCTGCTCGGATCTACTGATAAAACAGAAGAGTCTGACCTAAAAAGAACATTAAACATTATCTATCGTCACTAAGGGTGCTCTTGATTATGTTCCTTAATTAATTCACTATTCTTAAAACAGAGAAGCCTATTTTAAATAAGGTAAAATCAACTGACTTTTCTTTATTTACTTTTGTGCCTGCTTCAGAGAATATTATCTGTACTTCTCGTCCTGAAGATGTCCCAATCTTTGGAGCTGCTCCACTGAACACAAAACTAAACAAATAAAGAAGAGACTGAGCCGACGATAAAGAAGAAAGAAGAGACGGGATCATGGCGGAAGGTTGCACTAGATTATTATAAAATAAAGGAAAAGTCAGAAGTAATTAACCAATTGTGTGAGCCTGTTGTTAATGTGAATGTGTATTTCAGTAATACATAAGTGGGAAGGTTTTAGTTACCAGTGTATTTAAATATGGTTTTTCATGTTGTTTTCATGAAATACTGACAATTAATCAATATTGAATCAAATCAAAACCATATACAGTGGTGGGAAACGTTTTCAGACACCTCATGCATTTGTGAAATATTCCATTAAGAATCACTCTTACATCTTCAAGTGCATTTTCTTTTTATTTTATTTTTTGTTCAGTTTTGAAGCACATTCTCTGTTCTTTCTTGACTTTGATACTGACGATGTTGAGAAGTGACATGTTGAAACTGTCAAGAATTTAGTTTTGTTAGTTTTTTTGTAAACAATAAAGAAAAAACATGTTTGCGTCTAATGCGCCACACCTTTTGAAACACAAAAAAGACTTGATTTGAGATTGTGTAAAACTTTAAGGGTGTCCCAAAACCTTTTTCCACCACTGTAACAAAACGACAAACAAAAACAATAAGCAAAAAAAAAAAAAAAACTTGTCTCTTATTATGGCTCCATCCAACTTTCCAAAGTCACTCAACTTTAAATTAAGGAATAAGAGGCACAAATTAGAGTTTGTGACACTGAGAGACTTGCCAATCAGACTATTTTATGATTTTTTGCCCCTAATACCCCTCCTCAAACACCCACCTGTGTCATTTTGGCGAGGTCAGCGAGGGCCTCTGTTTGTGAGAGTCGGCCGGTCGTCTCCGTTTGACGCCGATCTTCTTGTCGTTGAGGACGCAGGGCTGAGATCGGCTCCGGGACAGTCCGCCCTGTCCGCAGCGGCGCTCCAGCTCCGGGGTGGAGTCCGGGAGCTGGGCGACGGCATCTGTTCGTGGGAGAGGTAGAGGGGGCGGGCCGGGGGTTCGGAGGCCGGAGGAGTGCGGGCGTCCCGGAAAGGCAGGCTGAAACTCGAGCTCCGCTGCATCGAAGGGAAGCCAAAAGGGACGGTGGAAGTTCTCTGACGCTGCCCCGCTCAGGCATCGTCGTTTCTCCACCGCGGTCCACACTCGGGACCCCTGAGGGCGCCAAGCGGAGCGCCCCAGGTCGTCGGAGCAGGACAGGGAGCGGCACTGGCGTTTGCTGGGAGGAGCCGTGGAATGGGGCTCGGTCAGGCTCAGGTCTTGGAGGAGGTTGGAGATGGAACCAGAGGGACCTCCCACGTCCCAGCCGCAGTGACCGGGACTCACCTCCGGGAGGCTGTCCCAAATACTCTCCAGACTTGTCCCGACAGGCCTCTGCTGAACGGAGCAGCTGTGGCCCATCTCACACCACCGACTGGCCTCTAAACAAAACAACAAAGACAATGAGCAAAAACAGATAAAAACACATAATCTGGTAAAATAAGGTTCCAACTTTGACTTACTTAAAATATAAAAGAACATCTAGGACACATACATAGTCAAATATAATCTAAATAAAGCTGCCAAAAGAGCAACAAATGAGTCAACCGTGAGGTCTTTCAAGCACAAAGCTGACTTAAATACTAAGAATGCCATTAAAGACATTAAAACTAATGCTAATGTAGCTTTATCATAGTCAACATGAACTAAAACCATCTAAAACCTGTTAAATTCCAATTAAAACCTGTTCAAAACTGACTAAAACCTGTTTAAATTTATCTAAAATCTGTTCAGATCCAACTAAACCTGTTCAAATCAACTAAAACCTGTTGAAATCCATCTAAAACCAGTTCAAATCCAACTAAAACCTGTTCAAATCCATCTAAAACCTGTTCAAATTCAACAAAAAGCAGTTTCCATAAAAAGAGGAAGTTAATTGTAAAGATAACTTTTGTATGACTCAAATGAAGCTAAAATCTCAAATTTAAAATGTACTAAAAGCTTCCAAAGTCACCATCTTTGACCCCTGAAAGGATTCTTATTTACTTTTTCTTTACTTTGTTCACACTGCTTCAGAGGGAAGTTCGGTGGTTTATTTCCCGAGTTCAGTCTTTATTTGGAAACCCTTTATGGCAGGTTTCTGGAGTGGGTCTCTTTGTGTTGACAAACACTACACCGACGACGTTGTGTAACTGACTCTAAAAATAAATGTGATCCTGTGGCAGCTTCTAATATGGGCCAACGCAGCAGGAGAGAGCTGTGTCCAACAGAAACACCCCGGAGCGAGGCTTGATTAAATCATTTCAATAATCCACTCTATTACAAACATACAAGGTCAGATATTTTAATTGAGAAAATGTTGTGCTAAATAATGAGGCTTTAAAGCAATGGCTGAGGATTTACTGGAAAGTTCACCTTTGTGGCAATAAACAAGGTGAGCTCTCAGGAACTTTAGATAAACTGGTCATTCAACTCTGAGTCATTTCCAAAGAAGTATCTGCACAACAATAATGACAATACCATTTCTAAAATAACAGAACAGGACGCCAGAGAAACAACCGTCACATTCATCTCATTCAAAGTCTATAAATGTGTGTAAATCTAATACATTTATAGGATGGACTGATTGTTGTAAGACTTCTATAAAAGATGCTATTACTTTATTAACTTCTGAACACTAATCTTATTCTAGTTTTAACGTAGAAAGCATAACTCCTGGAGACCAATGCGTTCTAATGAATTTAATGAGATTATTTCATGATATTTGTTGCTCTTCTCTGGAAAACTTGTTCAGAATCAAAGCTTTACCAAAAAACCCAACAGTTAAGGTTTTCTTTTTACTTATCTATCACATATTTTGTCTGATATAAAAGTAACGAGGTAGTTCTTACCCATGAGGCCACAGGTGAACAGGGCAGTCCCTTGGCTCATGGTCTGTGCCGGGATCTGGAGGAAATAAAAGTTGCAGATTAAATTTATTACCTATGAATGCAAATGAATAGACATGAAACCAATCAGAATTAATGGGCAAAACCAAAATAGACAGAATAAAGTGCCTCTGGACCGACGCAATTTGAAAAACATACAATAAATGAGAGAAAGCATCAATTGTTCCGTTTTAGATTATGTTAGGTTTGGTCAAGTTGGAAGGATTTAGTGGAAATAACCTTGAATGGCTAAAATAAGGTCGACAAAATCAGTTTTACATGGAGTATATTCCAAATTGCTGTGTAATTTCTAAATATACTCCATTTTATTTTATTTTTCACCCAGTGTTTTACCGTCTGTCCCTTTAAGCCCCGCCCACTGAGCCTATTGTACGATGATTAATCTGTGGGACTTTTTAAAATCTTTTCTTTTTGGCCAAGTGTGTTAAAAAAATGTACAAATCACGTTAAAGTCCAGGCTGAAGTTATTTATGACATCACAAAATCTGTAAATCAAACTACATTGAGCTGTTTGAAGCTGAAGGAGTTAGAAAATCAGCTTTGTAGGCCTTTTAAATGGACGAAATTGGATCTAAACTCAGTAAAGCAAAGAATATATAACATTTAACACATAAAAATGAATCCTAATGGTCATCCTTCAGAGTCCACCATGTGATATTTCTCCAAACTGGACTAAATCTGGAGCGTTCCTTCATAAATTCCTCTCAGACCTGCAGCAAGATGACTTCATTTACCCAGAGGTTAAACTCTGTCCACGTTTATGGGGAATTTTCTCAGTCTGCGCTGCCAAAAAGAGGATTCCTTCTGCAAATATCACCACCAAGAATTGAGTCAAAAGTTCCCCGGGTCCAGTCAAAAACACCATTGTGATTTTGTCAATGGGAGCAAAGAGGGTTCGACTCCAGATGGAAAACACAGATGACGACTTTAGGAAGCTATTTCGAAGCGATTAGCTGTAATTGTAACTAAAATAACCCTTGTGCCAAGTGTGAAAAGTCAGAATAATACATTTGACGACAGGTCTTTGGGGTTTTCCAGCAAAATAAACTCACTGGATGTAATTTAGAGACAATAAACTGATAAAACTCAACATAATGGAGACGTGTAAAGGGTCACGGCAGAGTCTGAACTGTTCCTCGCAGCGCTAAAGTGAACGCTACATTTTTAACCTAGTTTCTTAACACAATTAGTCTGGTTTGGCTGCGTATTACTAAAACATGATTCACAAGGGACTATTACATTCAAGCCTAATTTAAGCTACTTAGAAAAAACGTTTTTCCGTGTTTACAGCAGTTTCCATTTATAATCGGACCAATTTGACATTTATGTGTTTGTTTATTAATGGGAGCTTTTCAGTGAGGAAGCATGAGATCAGACAGAAAACATTAGAGAAAGCAGTGCTGCAGATGAAAGTTTAGCAGTTGTGTTAAGGGTAGGAAAAGAAAACCAATCAGAAGCCGTTGTAGTTTTATAAATGAAGCTGGACAATCAGAACAGATCTAATGTGGACTTAGGAGGACGAACTGAATCTGACTCCACATGTTCAGGACGCCTTTAGACACTAAAAACGTCTACGAACTGATAATTTGTGACTTGCAGCTAGTTGACAAAACAGCTGTAAAAATGTACTATTTATCTGTGTTTTACTCCCTTTTCTCTGTTGATGCTTTTCTTTTTTCAGCTGTTTCTCTGTTAAAAGACATATTCAGCTGAAAATACACTTTATCTGCAGCTATTAAACTTCCTGGAACGTCATGTGACAAGTGTCGACCAATGGGAGCGCTCCTTTTTTTTTCCAGCAAGGTTTTCTGTTCCTGAATAGAGGTTCTCATCTATTATAATCCCTTAGAATAAACAGTAGATGCATCATAAAGACCATTTTCACCAACTTGAAGACAAAAATATCATGTACAGTCTGTTTTATGGGCAGGATTGTGAAATGAAAGTGTGTTAATCTAAACATTTGACCCATTTTGTTTGGATTTCTTGCAAGTTCGGACCTGGACTTGTCAAACTCAAGTCTTCCCCGTTGTATAAAGTTACGTAACGTGTATAAATGCAGCTCTCACCGGGCCCAAACTCGTGCTGTTGGAGGTTACATCGTCGCCGCCCTTCTTTTCCAGTGTTTTCTTGTAAATGATCACCATGGCAACACACATCCCTGTCCCACGCTTTTCGGAAAGAGTCTGCGATGGGCCATGTCGGCTTCTATCTGCTGCTGCTGCTGCTGCTGAGACTCCTGCGGGAATGTGCCTTCAATCCTCGCCCAGATCCTAAATGGACACACGAAGATGAGTCGGGGATTAAAATTCAGGACATTTCTGGCATTCTGCGGACCGTATGAGTAGAACCACGGAGAATCCAGGAGAAGAGAAGGTACAAAAGACGAGCGGCCGCTTTAAAGTCAAACCAGAAACTGTTTTAAAGGAGAAGTGATGTGGTATATTTGAGATAAAATAAGGGTTAAATGGGTTTATATTCAAACATATATGAGGGTTATTAAGTGTTGAGTCAGTAACATTTCTGTCCCAGTTGCTCCGTTTTACAACAAACAGAGAATCCATTTCCTGGTATCCCGTCCTCTTTTATCCAATCAGAAGAGAGAACTCAGTTTGTGTGAGCGATGGGTTCAAAAGTAAAAAAAAAATAAAATAAAATACATTTGACAGTAGATCAGGTTTGTTGTCAGCGTTTCTTGAATATTTGTTTTTCTTTAAAAGGCAATCAATTAAAATTTAAGTTATTTATTATTATTATTATTTAAATTGATAAAGTGGTCCTGCTTTGGATAACAACAAATGCAAAAAAAATCACTGCAAAAACTGACAAAACAATCAAAAGTTCTCATTTAAGTTAAAATTTCCTGTGAAGCTACAGAAAGAAAGAGAAAATGTATTTTTTTTATAAACCACCTCTTTTCATTTTTTACACTAATCAAGCATTTTAGCATCAAAAGTGAAAAATGGGGTTTAAAATCACCTCAGACTGTGTTTTTAGTCGATAATCCTGGTTCTGTGGAAGTGTGGACAGAGTATATTGCAAAAAATCAATCCCAGCTTTATCAGAATCAGAATATGCTGTAATATTATGCATTATTATGATATTTAAATGTATTTATATGAAATTGCACATATCACTTTACATTCAATTATGGCTAAAACAAAGCCAAGTATTATTCTGGATTTTAATAAGTGCATTTGGTGAATTTGAGGATAACACTGCATCAATAAATGAAGTGTCCACGATTTTTGTAGCTTCTCAAAGATGATTTTTGTGAGAAATACATTAGCATTAGCCTCAAAGCACCATTTATTATCTGCAAAGACTCATATAAGAGCAGATGTTTCTCATAAAGGTCTCACTATATCATTCAGCCTTTGTAACGTGGAACCATAAAACTCAAATCCCTGCTGGTCATAATCCAGTCGCAGCACGTTAGCTTTAGCCCAAGCATTTATTTTATGACACTGACAGAGTATGACTTCAGTTCTGCAGACTCTTTTTAAAAAGGCTGACTAAGCTT
>CM072166.1:1837401-1914173 GCA_036850595.1 Rhyacichthys aspro | reverse complement strand
AAACCAGGACTAAACCAGGGTCTAAACCAGGACTAAACCAGGTCTAAACCAGGACTAAACCAGGACTGAACCAGGACTAAACCAGGACTAAACCAGGACTAAACCAGGTCTAAACCAGGACTAAACCAGGACTAAACCAGGACTAAACCAGGACTAAACCAGGACTAAACCAGGACTAAACCAGGACTAAACCAGGACTAAACCAGGTCTAAACCAGGACTAAACCAGGACTAAACCAGGACTAAACCAGGACTAAACCAGGACTAAACCAGGTCTAAACCAGGACTAAACCAGGACTAAAACAGGACTAAACCAGGACTAAACCAGGACTAAACCAGGTCTAAACCAGGTCTAAACCAGGACTAAACCAGGATTAAACCAGGTCTAAACCAGGACTAAACCAGGACTAAAACAGGACTAAACCAGGACTGAACCAGGTCTAAACCAGGACTAAACCAGGACTAAAACAGGACTAAACCAGGTCTAAACCAGGACTAAACCAGGACTAAACCAGGACTAAACCAGGACTAAACCAGGACTAAACCAGGACTAAACCAGGACTAAACCAGGTCTAAACCAGGACTAAACCAGGACTAAACCAGGACTAAACCAGGACTAAACCAGGACTAAACCAGGACTAAACCAGGACTAAACCAGGACTAAACCAGGACTAAACCAGGACTAAACCAGGACTGAACCAGGACTAAAAACCAGGACTAAACCAGGACTAAACCAGGACTAAACCAGGACTAAACCAGGACTAAACCAGGTCTAAACCAGGACTAAACCAGGACTAAACCAGGACTAAACCAGGACTAAACCAGGACTAAACCAGGTCTAAACCAGGACTAAACCAGGACTAAACCAGGATTAAACCAGGACTAAACCAGGACTAAACCAGGACTAAACCAGGACTAAACCAGGACTAAACCAGAGCTAAATAGGAGCTAAACCAGGGCTAAACCAGATCTAAACCAGGGCTAAACCGGGACTAAACCAGAGCTAAACCAGGACTAAACCAGGACTAAACCAGGACTAAACCAGGTCTAAACCAGGACTAAACCAGGACTAAACCAGGTCTAAACCAGGACTAAACCAGGTCTAAACCAGGACTAAACCAGGTCTAAACCAGGACTAAACCAAGACTAAACCAGGTCTAAACCAGGTCTAAAACCAGGTCTAAACCAGGACTAAACCAGGACTAAACCAGGTCTAAACCAGGACTAAACCAGGACTAAACCAGGTCTAAAACCAGGTCTAAACCAAGACTAGACCAGGTCTAAACCAGGACTAAACCAGGTCTAAACCAGGACTAAACCAGGTCTAAACCAGGACTAAACCAGGACTAAACCAGGTCTAAACCAGGACTAAACCAGGACTAAACCAGGTCTAAACCAGGACTAAACCAGGTCTAAACCAGGATAAACCAGGACTAAACCAGGCTAAACCAGGTCTAAACCAGGTCTAAACCAGGACTAAACCAGGTCTAAACCAGGTCACAAACCAGGTCTAAACCAGGACTAAACCAGGACTAAACCAGGTCCAAACCAGGACTAAACCAGGACCTAAACCAGGTCTAAACCAGGTCTAAACCAGGACTAAGACCAGGTCTAAACCAGGACTAAACCAGGTCTAAACCAGGACTAAACCAGGACTAAACCAGGACTAAACCAGGTCTAAACCAGGACTAAACCAGGACTAAACCAGGTCTAAACCAGGTCTAAACCAGGACTAAACCAGGTCTAAACCAGGACTAAACCAGGTCTAAACCAGGTCTAAACCAGGTCTAAACCAGGTCTAAACCAGGACTAAACCAGGTCTAAACCAGGACTAAACCAGGTCTAAACCAGGTCTAAACCAGGTCTAAACCAGGACTAAACCAGGACTAGACCAGGTCTAAACCAGGACTAAACCAGGTCTAAACCAGGTCTAAACCAGGTCTAAACCAGGTCTAAACCAGGTCTAAACCAGGTCTAAACCAGGTCTAAACCAGGACTAAACCAGGTCTAAACCAGGTCTAAACCAGGACTAAACCAGGACTAAATCAGGTCTAAACCAGGTCTAAACCAGGACTAAACCAGGTCTAAACCAGGACTAAACCAGGACTAAACCAGGTCTAAACCAGGACTAAACCAGGTCTAAACCAGGTCTAAACCAGGTCTAAACCAGGACTAAACCAGGTCTAAACCAGGTCTAAACCAGGACTAAACCAGGACTAAACCAGGTCTAAACCAGGTCTAAACCAGGTCTAAACCAGGTCTAAACCAGGACTAAACCAGGACTAAACCAGGTCTAAACCAGGTCTAAACCAGGTCTAAACCAGGACTAAACCAGGACAGTTCCTACATTGTCCTGATCTCTGAGACGCTGCTGAAGCCCGTTCCTCCTACACTGTCTCAGTTCACACAGAGTCTTCTGTTCTGGTCCCGGGCGTCACAAAGTCCACCGAGGCCACGACCCCGGCCCCGAAGTCCGGCTGAAACCTCAGAGGGCACCAAACACGACCCACTGATGTCAGAGAAGAGCGTGAATGTAAAATCCTGCTGGATGTGTGTCAAAGTGGAAAGTTAAACGAGTTCAGAGTCTGGAGAGGACCGGGTTTGAAGAGTTTCCAGGTTCTTTGAGAGGGTTTGATTGAACTTTTTGGAAAAGACGGCTTCAGTTTAAATGAATCAAGCCAGTTTTTTCTGATATTTACAGATGTTTTGTACCGAGACCTTCCAGTGCATGAGCAATTTGAAGAGAAACCAGGGAACATCTGTAAAATCCAGTCAAGTCCAAGTCCAGACTCATGGAGGGTTTCCTAGAGTAGAAGAAGAAGGCATTAGTAGAATGGAAAAACTAGAAATGAATTATGTATTGATTGTTTTTTTGTTTGTTTGTTATTTTAACCTTTCTTTCCACCAGGTAAACACAAGACGGCAAGTAAAGAGTCTATTTAAGTGCTTTTAATTTGCACATTTATATTAATTTAAGGAAGGGGTGACCATATTTACAGATCTCCAAACTGGGACACTTTTTTTTCTCTCAAACTCACAAAAAAACCAAAAAAAAACAAAAAAAGATGAGTTGCATAATCTGTTCTCTGTTTAAAACAATGGTAATTCCCTTGTTTTATATTTTATAATGTAACAGAAAACACAAAACAAGAATTTGTTCGGAGCATTTTAACAATAAATACCAAAAAAAAAAACAAAAGTACAAAACAAACCCACACGTTCCAAATAACGACCGGGTTCAGTATAATCAGTGTTTATTTGTTAAAACTGTTGTAAATGAATTAAGTCAAAGGTTTTGAGGGACATTTTTGTGTTTTTACAGATATTTGTGGGACATGGGACAGAGACTAAAGTGGGACAGTCCACCTTAAACAGAGACATGTGGTCACCCTAGTTTATTTTATAGGAAGTACTTTCTGCTGATAATGATTTGATTTAATAACATTAATGGGACGTCAATCAAACTCACAGACTTCAAAATATTTTCAGCTAAAGGTCAGTTCTCTGAAGAAGAAAGTAACAGGTTTAGAGACAGATCTGGACGGAGACACTGCTTTAAAGTTGGGTGTAGTCCCGACATCAGTTTAAACTCCAAAGGTTCAGTAACATTTTCCCAAGTCATTAGTCTTTACAGCTGGACTCGGACCGGACTTGGACTCGAGGAACATGTCAGAAGTCACAGAGTCCACGCCCAAAAAGGAAAACAAGCTCATAAACCGAACATACGTGACATGAAACTGGTTTGTGTTGGATGTCTTTGGGTTAAAGGATCTGTTTAAGTCTTCGACAAGTGCAGTCTGCGGCTCAGTTCAATCAGACCCGAGCAGTGACCTTTTATAAAAGAAGTGTTTGACGAGAGTTTCCGAAGCGATTCTCACAGACTTCAGAGTCAAGCAAAGAGCAAACCACAAACTGTGTGAGGTTCTTCTGAAGCTTCAGGCAGTAACCTACAGCATCAACAGTGTTTTTACCTCAGATCACTTCACATTTGATTGAACTGTTGTGGTTTTACAAGAACATTTTAAATAAACTCAACTTCGGATTAAAGATGTGTTATGGAGGATTTTAAAGTCATTTCTGCAAAATGGAAATCCTTTTTATTCCAAGTTCAACAAATGTTTTCACGTGATGCATTTGTTCAGATTAAAACAAACTCAGGTCTGGTTCATTTGTTGGTAACAGAGTTTAAAGTAAAGACCGGACTAAAGACGATTTGAAAAGGTCTTGATCCTTGGTCTAAGACCGGACTAACTCTGTCTCCTGAGTCTGGACCTGGTCTAAGACTGGACTAACTCTGTCTCCATGAGTCTGGACCTGGTCTAAGACCGGACTAACTCTGTCTCCTGAGTCTGGACCTGGTCTAAGACTGGACTAACTCTGTCTCCTGAGTCTGGACCTGGTCTAAGACTGGACTAACTCTGTCTCCTGAGTCTGGACCTGGTCTAAGACTGGACTAACTCTGTCTCCTGAGTCTGGACCTGGTCTAAGACTGGACTAACTCTGTCTCCATGATTTGGTCCTGATTTGATCTTGATTTGGTCTTGTTGCAGTCTTGATTTGGTCCTGATTTGGTCTTGATTTGGTCTTGTTGCAGTCCTGATTTGGTCTTGATTTGGTCTTGATTTGGTCTTGTTGCAGTCTTGATCTGGTCTTGATTTGATATTGATTTGATCTTGATGTGGTCTTGATTTGGTCTTGATTTGGTCTTGATTTGATATTGATTTGATATTGATTTGATCTTGATTTGGTCTTGATTTGACATTGATTTGACATTGATTTGATCTTGATGTGGTCTTGATTTGATATTGATTTGGTCATGATTTGATCTTGATTTGGTCTTGACAAGTTAAGTTTTTGCTGATTTCTGATTGAAATCCAATAAAACCCTTTGATAAATCATTATAACGGTTGTTAAACGTCAGTCTGAATCAGTCTGACCCTGTGTAGCCCAGCGTTGAGTCGGGTCCGAGGGGGTCCGGACCCTCTTGTGTGGCCTATATTTCCTCCGAACACTGCCCTCTTTGACGGGCGTCGCTGGACTCATTAAAACCTGGGGCCCTCAGTGTCCCGGTCCGTCAGAGGGTTCTAACGAAGAGGGGTCGGTCGGAGTAAATATGACCTGTTTGTGTGAAGTGATCGAGACGAGTGTTGGATAAAAACATTTAGACTCAGTTTAATCTCACTGTTGTCACTCTGCTTTAAACCCAGACGTAAAACTAGTTTTTCTTGATTATTTTTTGTGGCCCTTCAATACATTTAGTAGGACTTTTCTGGGGCTAGGTTTTAACTGGATTTGAACATGTTTTAGATTAATTTGTTTTTTCCTACAAAGATAAATGTTCAAATCCATCCAAAACCTGTTGAAATCCAACTTAAACTTGTTGAAATCCAAATAAAACCCATTCAAATCCATCTAAAACCAATTAAAAACTAATTAAAACTTTTTCAAATGCAACTAAGACCAGTTCAGCTTCTGTTTAAAGCAGCATCGACAGAGAATGGAGCTTTTTATTTGACGAAGCAAAGGCTGCAAAAAGCTCTTAAGACTAAAATTTTAAACATTTCTTCAAAAGCAATAGTAGCAGTGTTGAGCTTCTCCTTTGGTAAAATAGACCACACACTTGGAACCAAAAGACTGAAGGATTACTTTTACGAGGCGCTTTATATCCACTGAGCACACGTCCAGATTTAACCATTTATTTTTGTTGTTTACTGGTGTTGTATTGTTTTTAGGTGACATTTTTTTTCTTAAGCTGATGATTTTGAGGTTTGAAAAGATGTTTCAAAAGAAGAAGTTTCAAATGGAAACCAACCCATACCGACTGGTTTTAACTTCTACCAGTAACACTGTAACCCATTAGACAATTATTTTTCTTTCATTAATGAACAACCAAAAGGCTTTTAGTGGATTTTGACGTCATAAAATCTCTTGATCTCTGACACTTTTAAAGAATGACAGACATCAGTGTGACTTGCAGCTGCTTCCAAACTCTATGACGCTATCATTTTCAAAACTTGAACGGGCTCCAGTTTTGGGAGGCAGCAGCAGCAGCAGCAGCAGCAGCTCGGACACATGTCCCACATTCACGGCCCCCTCCAGCGTCACTGCCCTCTTCACAGAAAGACCCTTTTGTTCCCGAAGCTGGGGCTGGGGGGACGGTGTGAGGGAGGTCTCTGTTCCTGTCGTCATCACAAACCAAAACCTAGACGTCGTCAGCTCCAGAGACTGTCTCATTATTGTCTTTAATTGGGTCGGCTTCGTTCATTGTCGAGTCATGACCTTTATATTCTTCACATCCTTCTTCTGTTTTGTCACAAACGTCCTGGTCGCTCTCTTTTCCTTCTCGAGCCAGTCAAGTCCTTTAGATTTAAAATTACACATAAAAGAAGAAGTAGAGTGTCTTTTACAAACATTATGAGCTTTATTATGGTCAGAATAAAGTAACAGAAACAAGAGAACAATTAAAAAATATGAACGGTCCAAGCCCAGACTCATGGAGTTTAGTGTTTAGTGAAGGAGCCAATGAAAGATTCTGGATTACAAAATGATAGAGGTTTTCATTCAAGACCAACGACAGACAAATAGACCATTCGTGGTTGGTCTTGACGTGAGACTGAGACAAGACCGAGAAAAAGTGAGTTCAAACCCTGACGAGATCAAGACTTTTAGAAAATGGTCTGAAGAACAGTCTCAAGACCAGGACACATCACTCATAAAATCTACTGAAGCGGCTCTAAGTGGATTCCCTTCATTCACTGCAACAAATCAGTTCCATTTTATTGAATCAAAAGTATATTGATTATATAAAGTAATCGTCTGATCAGGTGTTAAGCTGTTTAACCCGTGAGAAACAGCCGTTCTCACTCACATTCATTCACTATCATCATTTTATGTTCATTGTTTATATTTTTAAATGTGGATAACTACATTGATGGTGCACTACTTCATGCATCTGCCCTAACTGGTGCAGATGAGGTTAAAATACCCCAGTCTCTCGGCGTACGGCACCTGTTTGGTTATTTTTAGTCTTCTGTGGCTTTTCCACCAACAGAACTACGCTGATTATCTGCCATCGAAAACACAGGTGTGTTCTGTTTGAAATGTTTGAGATCAACCACATTAACGTCGTTCTTACATTTTCTACAACTTTATTACAAGCTTTATGTCAGCGTTAAAGGTGAAAGGTGTAGTTTTTCCAACACAGACAAATGCAGTGTGTTTCTGAGGTGATAATACTCTACTGTGACTTTTGTGTTTAATCTTGTTTCTAAAGTAAACTAAAGCAGAGGTTCTCAAACTGTGGTGCGAGGACCACTGCCGGTACTTTTTATCGTCCTTTTTTGTTCATAATCCATTTTATTTTGCACTATTTACTACTTTAGACAAGTAGTGTCCAATGCAAATAGCTTAGAATCTGTTATTGCTGACTGAAATCCACTTAGAACCAGTTAAAGTCCAACTAAAACCTGTAAAAACCTTCCCGAGACCGACTAAAACACTGTGAAGCCTGGTAAAATTCTCTTAATTAAACCTGTTAAAGTCAGTCTAATCCAAGATAATTAATAATATTCATATTGGAGTTAAAGCTGCTGTTTACACTACACTTTTCTGTATCCTTCTATTACATTTACTTCATATTAGCATCTGTGCATATGTTATGCTACGTGCTAATTAGCTTTAAGCGTGTCTCAGAGATTTCCAGTGGGTCTCATTAGCTTTGTCTTTAGGGGCGCAGCATTCGGAGGCGTTTGTAAACCACAAACTACGTGGTATTTACAAACTGTACTTTTCTACTGCATTTTACACACTGCACCTTTAATTTTACGAGCTTATTTGGATGTTATGGAGATAGCTGCAATAGTATTTGGACAAACACTCACTGAACAGACATTAAATTCTTACAATACAATACTGTGTTAATTAAAATGAAACGAAACACAATTCATGACTTTTCAAAGTGTTTATTTGTATAGAAATATGCTCACATAACTTTGCAGTAACAAAACAGAAGAATATTAACGCTATTAGCATCAGAAAGTTTCTCTCGGACAAACGGGAGCTCAAACTCGGTGTTACGCTGCGAAATGTTACGAGAGTATGCTTCGTTTTCAGTGAAAAGTGGAGTTAGCTGTAGCTCTTCTATCCATCATTTACCCTAAAATAAAGAACGTAAATAAGAGAATTTGTACAAGCCGGCTGTGAATTCTCTGCGACATCAACATCAGGGTAATCAGGGAAAACAGGATAAATCCATAGACTGTAAAAAGAATGGACCAATGGACAGTGGCCTCATTTGAACAAAGGGAGTTTAAGAAGCCAGAAGTGATTATATTTGGAAAAATATCTGAGTTTAGGAAGCAGGAAGTGTCAAAAACCATAGCAAAACCCATGTAGCTAGTGATGCTAATGGTCAATAAAGTCACTGTTAACTTAAAGTCAACAACATTATAGAACAACTGACTAAAAAACCTCAACCCCAGCCACAAAATAGTTATCCATCTTTAATTTAATGATTTTAAAGGGATGTATATGAAGCTAATGGTAGCATGTAAGCTAATCTGGCAGCTGATTGGTCATTATTTGGTTTAAATGTTTGCGTAAAGAAGCAATAATCCTCTAAAGGACTCCATAAAAAGTGAAACATTCTTGTATTGTTTTGGGAAATTATTTGAATAAACCTCAAAGTCAGCCTGGTTTAATGGAAACAGCCCTCACTCTCATTAGCCATGGATGGTTTGATGTATTTTTTAAAGAAAAAAACTCAGAGGCCTTAGTTTAGTTTTTGAGGCTGCTTTGAATAGCAATGATTCTGGGAAAAATCTGAAGATCTGAAAAAAGTCTGAGGGCAAGTTTGGTTTGTTTTGGTAAAATATTCTACTTTATCTGAAACAGCATTAGCCGTCTTCTACAAAAACAACGTAAACAAAGTTGGATTGTGTGTAGTTTGGAGTTTTTATAACCCATTTCTAAACCAATAACATCTGTTTTGGGGAGTGCAGTGATTGATTTCAAATGTGTAGAGTTCTTGTTGTTTATTGTTGTGGTTTTGACACATTAACGGCATGAGAACAAACCAAAGTTGGATAAAAGATGGACTTGGAAACTCTGAAAATGCAGCATTAGTCCCTATTTTTACAGTCTATGGATAAACCAGCATCAGTCCTCACTCAAATCCCTTTGCACACTTCCTCCTGAGTCAGATTCGAGACACCACTCGGTAGCTTTTGTCAGCGAAGTCCAGAAAACGCGCCGCTAGCTCACGATGCTAATGTCTCCGTTTTGTTTTTGTCCTTAAGACCGTCAGTTCCTCTCGATCTGCTCTATGTCCAGTTCCCCTCCGAGCTGGTACATGCTACATCGTCCGGCCCACAGCGCGTCCCCGTCCTTCCCGTTGGTCGAGTCACAGTCCACGTCCTCGATGGTGGGGCACAGCGGCAGGGTTCCTCTCGAATCTTTGGTCCCGGACTCGGCCTCGTCGGCGCAGCGTTCGTTACAGCGTCTGTTCTCAAAATGGCGGACGCTGCTCCCGAAATTAAACACGGCCCGGTTTGACTCGGAGCGGTCCTCGGCGGGGATTCCCGGGCAGCTCAGACTGTGGAAACTCCGAAGTTTCTGTAGAAATACACCAGAGAGGAAGGTTTTTAGGTGAGAAACGCATCAGGGCTACAGTATATTCCAGCTAAATAATGAATACAAAAGGACACAAAGCAAATAGTGACAATGATAATGATGAAAAAATAATAACTGATACAAAATATGGAACAAAATAACGTAATATGCAAAAAAGTGCTTTAAATAGTGTATAAAAACACTCATTTCAAACAAAACAAAACATTTAAAGCTCAATAAACCCAAGTGGAAAGTGAACAAACTGAGCAATGCCCAAGAAACACATGTATTTTGTTTCTAAATGTTTGAAAAGACTGGGTTTGTTCGTAGACAACAGCATGTGTCTGAGGACCAACACCAGCAGATGCTTCCAAAAAACCACACACACAACTCCTAAAGGTTTTTCACATCTGAGACCAACAAAAGACCAATCTTTCAACGACTGAGAGCGGCCAAAACATTATTTCTCATCATACAATAAACATTTTTTTGAATATGCGAATGTGTCATTTAAATGCAGCTATGATTTAATGCTGTAAATAAATACAAAGGGTGAGAATTGCAGCTTTTGAGACTCATTGAACCAGACGACAAGGATTTGGAGTGAACTCAGATGGTGCGTTCATGTGCTCCTTGGAAACTCATTAAGTCGGAACATTCTAAACCATAACAACAAGGAAGATAAGTCAAAAATGTGCTAATGTTATTTTTAAATGAGTGAATACAGTCAAAGGAGTAAATTCATTCTATTACATCAGTGGTTTCTTCCAACTGTGTGTTTAGTGCTGTTTGCTATTGTTCCTATTTGTTGTCTTTTTTTTGCTGCTTGAATTAATTTCCACTGGTTGAATTAAATAAAGTTGTCTGAATTTGAATTATTAGCCTATTAGCAGCACTTCAAGAAAAGGAAGTCTATTCAAAACATAAGAAGTGAACATAACGTACGTTGAAACCTCAAAATAAATAAATATATTGTCTAAATAAGTCTATATGGACAAAAAAGTAGTTGTACTGTCAAATTATTAAGTTATTTATGTTTAAAACAGTTTTAAAATGACTTATATTGAACTAAAATATCTTAAACTTTACTTTCCTCCGAATCTTGGGCGACTCCGACTCACCTGAGTTTCCGAGGAGCACATGAACGCACCAATAAACCGAGTCAAAACGTAAATGAATCTATTTGTATATAGTTCGATCCATGATTTAAGATTGTTGGCTGCACAATAAACAAATACAAGTCGATCTATTTTTATAAATGTTGGAGGAAAAATGTCGATAACGTTGAAAACTTTTGTTGCACCAGAGGCCGATATTATTGAGTCTTTCCCAGTCCTTTTTCTGCTCTCACAATGAACACATACATTTAGGAAAAAGCTCCTCGGGCGAATCCACATGTTCTCGCTGCTGCTGCTAAGACGGTGGCAGCTGGGCCTTTCTCTCCGAGGCTTAGCTGTAACGTGGAGCAGACCAGGACGGGACAGCTGCCGCGGGCCTCGCCGTTAAACTCCCGCTCGACAGAGAAAGGGGCCTCTGTCGCCGGAGCCTTACGTAACGACAAACAGGACCGAGCTGTTGGCGACGCAGCTCACGGACAAGTCGCTGGGAACTGGAGCTAATCGATAAAACTGAGCCCGTCTTTGTTTCAACTGAATCGGGATATTTTTTTAGTCGAGGGATAAAAAAGACGCCAGAGGCAATGGGTCGTCTTTGAATTTGAAGCCTAAAAAAAGTCTAGACTGAGATAAGATGAAAGAACAAAAGTTTTATTTAGCTCCGTCAACCATTTTAAGCTAATTTTTAGCTGATTAAATAACGACAAAACCGAGATTCTTTTAATTGTCCCGGATTATGTTCAGTATTCTTTTAAGTCTACTCTTGGTCCACTAACAGTCAACGTCGAGTCTCACGTCAGAAATCTGGGTGTGCTCTTTGAATCTGAATAAAAATTTTAAAAACACGTAAAAAAGTAAATAGTCCAGTCCTGTTTTTATCATTTAGCCATTTATTTCCTCTAGACTGGACTATGGCAACGAGCTTTTACCAGATATAAATAAAAAAATCTGTCTTTTATTGTTCTTTTATTCAGTTTTTTGCTGTCTAATTTTGTCCTAGTTTAGTTTACCTGTAGTTTTGTCTGATCTCTTCTCAGCTCGTCTCCTTTTGATTGGATTAAGTCTCTGTTCATTTTCGTTTCGTTTTTATTCGTTGACGAAAGTGAGTTTTCGATCTCATTAATGACTTTTTATTAAATTTTCGTTTCATTTTTTGTTAAAAGTATTCATGGGAGATTAAAGTCTGATATTGAGTTGATAAACAGCTCGTGTAGACGTCACTGCAGCGAACACAGAGGACACAGACTCTTCTCATCCCTAACGCCCTTGAGTCGACGTCAATAAAAGCCGATCGATGGCTCGAGTGACAGCGGCGTCCCACTGAGTTGAATTCGCTGAAATCGATACGTCAGAGCCACACAGATATCTCCTCGGAGCTGGATCTACGCTGCTCCACTTTCTGACCTTCACCGAGTCACACTGAGCCACAACAGGACTGCACCAGATATTTATCTGTATCACAAAGAACCACTTGACCCTTCACCCTTTGCATGTCAATATTAATGAGAATATGGAAAATGGACATGTTTTATCACAACAAAGGTACAATTAGAATGATGCAGATAGTTTGAAGTGGTGTAATGTATTTGTTTTCACACTTTAAAAATAAGAGTTGGCGACATAAATGAGCCAGTCACTAGTGTTTTTTTTATTTTACTTTTGCATTACTTTGGTTGTGTTGATGCAAATGGAATAAAATTGGGTGGCGCAATCAGAATCAATGTTTTTGACATTCCCAGACTTAGAAAATAACCCCCAAAATTCAAATTTGAATAATGGGATGGAAACTTTGGACTTTTTGTGTTATTAAAAAAAAAAAAAAAAATCACCTCACATACAAACAAAGAGACTTTAATCGTATTTAAGTTCAGGGGATTCAGATGGAGCAAATTACTTAAACACAAAAAAAAATTATTAATTGATCAGAATCAATGTTGCTGCCAATTTTTGACACTCTCAGGCT
Organism: Rhyacichthys aspro; assembly: GCA_036850595.1. Lineage (NCBI taxonomy): Eukaryota > Metazoa > Chordata > Actinopteri > Gobiiformes > Rhyacichthyidae > Rhyacichthys > Rhyacichthys aspro. The sequence continues at coordinate 1,901,486 of CM072166.1, read as the reverse complement.
CAGATCCAATTTGCTTATATTGGATCGAACAAATAAACTTTTTGAGCTTTTGTGGACTTTCATTGTTAAAACTGGCATGTTTTGAGTAAAAAATTTAGAAAATTCACAAATATTTGTTATGTGTGATGAGGAAGTTCATAAATAAATGGAAAAATAGGTTGACATGATATTTCAATGACAATATTCAAAAGAGCGCAAAATAAAGGGACCTCCGTGGGTTAATATGGATTTTTGGACACTTTTTTTGACACTATCTGCAGAAACACACATGGCTTTTGTGAAGGTCTAGTTCTACTCGTCTGTGCTTGGTCCAAGAGGAATCCTCCTGCAGCAGCTGAAGACCCTCTCTCTGTGAAAACATCGCCTGAAGCTTGCTTTGACCTGGGCCCAGTTTCAGAGGCAGTTGTTGTTGTTGTAAAGACACTCTTGAACTCTGTGTGACTTTTTACAGAGGTTCAACTCATCTGTTTATGATCCGAGCAGAGTCCGTGTGAATCTTTACTGTGTGTCTTTGGAACTGAGGGGCAAAGGCTGGTCCCTGCTCGGATCTACTGATAAAACAGAAGAGTCTGACCTAAAAAGAACATTAAACATTATCTATCGTCACTAAGGGTGCTCTTGATTATGTTCCTTAATTAATTCACTATTCTTAAAACAGAGAAGCCTATTTTAAATAAGGTAAAATCAACTGACTTCGCCTCTCGTCGTGAAGATGTCCTAATCTTTGGAGCTGCTCCACTGAACACAAAACTAAACAAATAAAGAAGACACTGAGCCGACGATAAAGAAGAAAAAAGAGACGGGTTCATGGCGGAAGGTTGCACTAGATTATTATAAAATAAAGGAAAAGTCAGAAGTAATTAACCAATCGTGTGAGCCTGTTGTTAATGTGAATGTGTATTTCAGTAATACAAAGTGGGAAGGTTTTAGTTACCAGTGTATTTAAATATGGTTTTTCATGTTGTTTTCATGAAATACTGACAATTAATCGACGCTGAATCGAATCAAAACCATATACAGTGGTGACGTTTTTGGACACCTTAAGTATTTGTGAAATATTCCATTAAGAATCACTCTTACATCTTCAAGTGCATTTTCTTTTTATTTTATTTTTTGTTCAGTTTTGAAGCACGTTCTCTGTTCTTTCTTGACTTTGATACTGACGATGTTGAGAAGTGACATGTTGAAACTGTCAAGAATTTAGTTTTGTTAGTTTTTTTGTAAACAATAAAGAAAAAACATGTTTGCGTCTAATGCGGCCACACCTTTTGAAACACAAAAAAGACTTGATTTGAGATTGTGTAAAACTTTAAGGGTGTCCCAAAACCTTTTTCCACCACTGTAACAAAACGACAAACAAAAAACAATAAGCAAAAAAAAACAAAAAAAAACTTGTCTCTTATTATGGCTCCATCCAACTTTCCAAAGTCACTCAACTTTAAATTAAGGAATAAGAGGCACAAATTAGAGAGTTTGTGACACTGAGAGACTTGCCAATCAGACTATTTTATGATTTTTTGCCCCTAATACCCCTCCTCAAACACCCACCTGTGTCATTTTGGCGAGGTCCAGCGAGGGCCTCTGTTTGTGAGAGTCGGCCGGTCGTCTCCGTTTGACGCCGATCTTCTTGTCGTTGAGGACGCAGGGCTGAGATCGGCTCCGGGACAGTCCGCCCTGTCCGCAGCGGCGCTCCAGCTCCGGGGTGGAGTCCGGGGAGCTGGGGGGCGACGGCATCTGTTCGTGGGAGAGGTAGAGGGGGCGGGCCGGGGGTTCGGAGGCCGGAGGAGTGCGGGGCGTCCCGGGGAAAGGCAGGCTGAAACTCGAGCTCCGCTGCATCGAAGGGAAGCCAAAAGGGACGGTGGAAGTTCTCTGGACGCTGCCCCCGCTCAGGCATCGTCGTTTCTCCACCGCGGTCCACACTCGGGACCCCTGAGGGCGCCAAGCGGAGCGCCCCAGGTCGTCGGAGCAGGACAGGGAGCGGCACTGGCGTTTGCTGGGAGGAGCCGTGGAATGGGGCTCGGTCAGGCTCAGGTCTTGGAGGAGGTTGGAGATGGAACCAGAGGGACCTCCCACGTCCCAGCCGCAGTGACCGGGACTCACCTCCGGGAGGCTGTCCCAAATACTCTCCAGACTTGTCCCGACAGGCCTCTGCTGAACGGAGCAGCTGTGGCCCATCTCACACCACCGACTGGCCTCTAAACAAAACAACAAAGACAATGAGCAAAAACAGATAAAAACACATAATCTGGTAAAATAAGGTTCCAACTTTGACTTACTTAAAATATAAAAGAACATCTAGGACACATACATAGTCAAATATAATCTAAATAAAGCTGCCAAAAGAGCAACAAATGAGTCAACCGTGAGGTCTTTCAAGCACAAAGCTGACTTAAATACTAAGAATGCCATTAAAGACATTAAAACTAATGCTAATGTAGCTTTATCATAGTCAACATGAACTAAAACCATCTAAAACCTGTTAAATTCCAATTAAAACCTGTTCAAAACTGACTAAAACCTGTTTAAATTTATCTAAAATCTGTTCAGATCCAACTAAACCTGTTCAAATCCAACTAAAATCTGTTCAAATCCATCTAAAACCAGTTCAAATCCAACTAAAATCTGTTCAGATACAACTAAAACCTGTTCAAATCCATCTAAAACCTGTTCAAATTCAACAAAAAGCAGTTTCCATAAAAAGAGGAAGTTAATTGTAAAGATAACTTTTGTATGACTCAAATGAAGCTAAAATCTCAAATTTAAAATGTACTAAAAGCTTCCAAAGTCACCATCTTTGACCCCTGAAAGGATTCTTATTTACTTTTCTTTACTTTGTTCACACTGCTTCAGAGGGAAGTTCGGTGGTTTATTTCCCGAGTACAGTCTTTATTTGGAAACCCTTTATGGCAGGTTTCTGGAGTGGGTCTCTTTGTGTTGACAAACACTACACCGACGACGTTGTGTAACTGACTCTAAAAATAAATGTGATCCTGTGGCAGCTTCTAATATGGGCCAACGCAGCAGGAGAGAGCTGTGTCCAACAGAAACACCCCGGAGCGAGGCTTGATTAAATCATTTCAATAATCCACTCTATTACAAACATACAAGGTCAGACATTTTAATTGAGAAAATGTTGTGCTAAATAATGAGGCTTTAAAGCAATGGCTGAGGATTTACTGGAAAGTTCACCTTTGTGGCAATAAACAAGGTGAGCTCTCAGGAACTTTAGATAAACTGGTCATTCAACTCTGAGTCATTTCCAAAGAAGTATCTGCACAACAATAATGACAATACCATTTCTAAAATAACAGAACAGGACGCCAGAGAAACAACCGTCACATTCATCTCATTCAAAGTCTATAAATGTGTGTAAATCTAATACATTTGTAGGATGGACTGATTGTTGTAAGACTTCTACAAAAGATGCTATTACTTTATTAACTTCTGAACACTAATCTTATTCTAGTTTTAACGTAGAAAGCATAAATCCTGGAGACCAATGCGTTCTAATGAATTTAATGAGATTATTTCATGATATTTGTTGCTCTTCTCTGGAAAACTTGTTCAGAATCAAAGCTTTACCAAAAAACCCAACAGTTAAGGTTTTCTTTTTACTTATTTATCACATATTTTGTCTGATATAAAAGTAACGAGGTAGTTCTTACCCATGAGGCCACAGGTGAACAGGGCAGTCCCTTGGCTCATGGTCTGTGCCGGGATCTGGAGGAAATAAAAGTTGCAGATTAAATTTATTACCTATAAATGCAAATGAATAGACATGAAACCAATCAGAATTAATGGGCAAAACCAAAATAGACAGAATAAAGTGCCTCTGGACCGACGCAATTTTTGAAAAACATACAATAAATGAGAGAAAGCATCAATTGTTCCGTTTTAGATTATGTTAGGTTTGGTCAAGTTGGAAGGATTTAGTGGAAATAACCTTGAATGGCTAAAATAAGGTCGACAAAATCAGTTTTACATGGAGTATATTCCAAATTGCTGTGTAATTTCTAAATATACTCCATTTTATTTTATTTTTCACCCAGTGTTTTACCGTCTGTCCCTTTAAGCCCCGCCCACTGAGCCTATTGTACTATGATTAGTCTGTGGGACTTTTTAAAATCTTTTCTTTTTGGCAAAGTGTGTTAAAAAAATGTACAAATCATGTTAAAGTCCAGGCTGAAGTTATTTATGACATCACAAAATCTGTAAATCAAACTACATTGAGCTGTTTGAAGCTGAAGGAGTTAGAAAATCAGCTTTGTAGGCCTTTTAAATGGACAAATTGGATCTAAACTCACTAAAACAAAGAATATCTAACATTTAACACATAAAAATGAATCCTAATGGTCATCCTTCAGAGTCCACCATGTGATATTTCTCCAAACTGGACTAAATCTGGAGCGTTCCTTCATAAATTCCTCTCAGACCTGCAGCAAGATGACTTCATTTACCCAGAGGTTAAACTCTGTCCACGTTTATGGGGAATTTTCTCAGTCTGCGCTGCCAAAAAGAGGATTCCTTCTGCAAATATCACCACCAAGAATTGAGTCAAAAGTTCCCCGGGTCCAGTCAAAAACACCATTGTGATTTTGTCAATGGGAGCAAAGAGGGTTCGACTCCAGATGGAAAACACAGATGACGACTTTAGGAAGCTATTTCGAAGCGATTAGCTGTAATTGTAACTAAAATAACCCTTGTGCCAAGTGTGAAAAGTCAGAATAATACATTTGACGACAGGTCTTTGGGGTTTTCCAGCAAAATAAACTCACTGGATGTAATTTAGAGACAATAAACTGATAAAACTCAACATAATGGAGACGTGTAAAGGGTCACGGCAGAGTCTGAACTGTTCCTTGCAGCGCTAAAGCTAAAGCTAAAGTGAACGCTACATTTTTAACCTAGTTTCTTAACACAATTAGTCTGGTTTGGCTGCGTATTACTAAAACATGATTCACAAGGGACTATTACATTCAAGCCTAATTTAAGCTACTTAGAAAAAACGTTTTTCCGTGTTTACAGCAGTTTCCATTTATAATCGGACCAATTTGACATTTATGTGTTTGTTTATTAATGGGAGCTTTTCAGTGAGGAAGCATGAGATCAGACAGAAAACATTAGAGAAAGCAGTACTGCAGATGAAAGTTTAGCAGTTGTGTTACGGGTAGGAAAAGAAAACCAATCAGAAGCCGTTGTAGTTTTATAAATGGAGCTGGACAATCAGAAAAGATCTAATGTGGACGAACTGAATCTGACTCCACATGTTCAGGACGCCTTTAGACACTAAAAACATCTACGAACTGATAATTTGTGACAAACGCTTGCAGCTAGTTGACAAAACAGCTGTAAAAAACTACTATTTATCTGTGTTTTACTCCCTTTTCTCTGTTGATGCTTTTCTTTTTTCACTTTATCTGCAGCTATTAAACTTCCTGGAACGTCATGTGACAAGTGTCGACCAATGGGAGCGCTCCTTTTTTTTCGAGCAAGGTTTTCTGTTCCTGAATAGAGGTTCTCATCTATTATAATCCCTTAGAATAAACAGTAGATGCATCATAAAGACCATTTTCACCAACTTGAAGACAAAAATATCATGTACAGTCTGTTTTATGGGCAGGATTGTGAAATGAAAGTGTGTTAATCTAAACATTTGACCCATTTTGTTTGGATTTCTTGCATGTTCGGACCTGGACTTGTCAAACTCAAGTCTTCCCCGTTGTATAAAGTTACGTAACGTGTATAAATGCAGCTCTCACCGGGCCCAAACTCGTGCTGTTGGAGGTTACATCGTCGCCGCCCTTCTTTTCCAGTGTTTTCTTGTAAATGATCACCATGGCAACACACATCCCTGTCCCACGCTTTTCGGAAAGAGTCTGCGATGGGCCATGCCGGCTTCTATCTGCTGCTGCTGCTGCTGCTGAGACTCCTGCGGGAATGTGCCTTCAATCCTCGCCCAGATCCTAAATGGACACACGAAGATGAGTCGGGGATTAAAATTCAGGACATTTCTGGCATTCTGCGGACCGTATGAGTAGAACCACCGAGAATCCAGGAGAAGAGAAGGTACAAAAGACGAGCGGCCGCTTTAAAGTCAAACCAGAAACTGTTTTAAAGGAGAAATGATGTGGTATATTTGAGATAAAATAAGGGTTAAATGGGTTTATATTCAAACAGATATGAGGGTTATTAAGTGTTGAGTCAGTAACATTTCTGTCCCAGTTGCTCCGTTTTACAACAAACAGAGAATCCATTTCCTGGTATCCCGTCCTCTTTTATCCAATCAGAAGAGAGAACTCAGTTTGTGTGAGCGATGGGTTCAAAAGTAAAAAAAAAATAAAATAAAATACATTTGACAGTAGATCAGGTTTGTTGTCAGCGTTTCTTGAATATTTGTTTTTCTTTTAAAGGGTAATCAATTAAAATTTAAGATATTTATTATTATTATTTAAATTGATAAAGTGGTCCTGCTTTGGATAACAACAAATGCAAAAAAATCACTGCAAAAACTGACAAAACAATCAAAAGTTCTCATTTAATTTCCTGTGAAGCTACAGAAAGAAAGAGAAAATGTGTTTTTTTTTTATAAACCACCCGTTTTCATTTTTTGCACTAATCAAGCATTTTAGCATCAAAAGTGAAAAATGGGGTTTAAAATCACCTCAGACTGTGTTTTTAGTCGATAATCCTGGTTCTGTGGAAGTGTGGACAGAGTATATTGCAAAAAAATCAATCCCAGCTTTATCAGAATCAGAATATGCTGTAATATTATGCATTATTATGATATTTAAATGTATTTATATGAAATTGCACATATCACTTTACATTCAATTATGGCTAAAACAAAGCCAAGTATTATTCTGGATTTTAATAAGTGCATTAGTATAATTCGAGAATAAAACTGCATCAATGTGCACGATTTTTGTAGCTTCTCAAAGATGATTTTTGTGAGAAATACATTAGCATTAGCCTCAAAGCACCATTTATTATCTGCAAAGACTCACATAAGAGCAGATGTTTCTCATAAAGGTCTCACTATATCATTCAGCCTTTGTAACGTGGAACCATAAAACTCAAATCCCTGCTGGTCATAATCCAGTCGCAGCACGTTAGCTTTAGCCCAAGCATTTATTTTATGACACTGACAGAGTATGACTTCAGTTCTGCAGACTCTTTTTAAAAAGGCTGACTAAGCTTTCTGGAGTTTGAGTCGTCTTGTGTTGAAATAAGACGAAGGTGTTTTCACTTCACGTTGGGTTTGGTCCTGGTTTAGTCTCAGTTCATGGTTTTGCTTTTTGTTTTAGTCGTAGCTTTAATCAGGGCCTGGTTTTAGCCCGGGTTTAGTCCCAAAACAGTTTTTGATTTGTGTTTTTTTATGGTTTTAATAGTTTAGTCTGACTATAGTCCTCCTTACACATAGTTTGATCCTAGTTTAGTTTTTGTTCCTGGTTTTCGTCCTCCTTAAGTCCTAACCAAATCCTGAGTTTATTCTTAAATAGAGACTAGTTTTGTTGTCATATTTTGGGTTTAGTGATGAGTTTAATTACGTTTTTTGTTGAATTAACCCTGGATTAGTCGTCATTTAGACCTGGTTTCGACGTGGCCTGGGTCTCATTTTAACAAAATACCCACAAGTTTATTTAATGTCTGCCCTAGTCTAGGTCTTTAATGGTTTTAATGAGTGTTTAATTGATTTATTCCTTGGTTTTGATCTAGTTCAGTCCAGTCTAGTCCTTGTTTAGTCCTGGTTCTTTCCAGCATCTCGTCCTGATCCAGACTTCCGCATCAATTCTGGATTTTTCTTAGCACGAAAAAACATTTAACAACTTCATATTCATATCCATATTGAACAAAACATCTCAAACCAAAGCGTATGTTTTCTCCTGGATGTATATTTTACCTACAGCTCTGCTCTACGTCAGGTTTTGTCCTTTTTTTCGCCGTGAGAGACTGTGACCTCAGAGTCTGCAGCACACGGAGCTTTTATGGAGGACGAGGGCGCAGTCGCTGTTGTGTAAGTGAATCCTTGGAGGCGGCTGGGAATAGCTGACCTTGGGTTATCACAACAGGACTCTTCACGTCGGAGCTGCGCTGATTACAGTGCAACAGCTGATTACAAAAACATGTATCGCGAGCTTAGGTTTCTCTCTGACAAACATTTAGCTGCAAGATACGAGGGAAAACACGTCTCTTTTTTATTCAAACGCACTTTAACCTGAGTTTTGTTATTGTTACCTGCTCTTATAAGGTGTTTTCTTCATCTTTAACAAACTAAAAAGGAAGCTATAGTGATTTCTAGTGTTCACTTTTTATGCTATAAGGCTCTAAGCTAATTATTTTAAATGGTGAAATATACAAAGCATCTAAACTTAAACCAAAACTAAACTTGAGATGATAGTGATTATTTGGTAGTTTGTTGGAGGAAATCAAATGGTGCAACAGAATACGATTTATCGATACATTGATAATATCACGATACAGCGACATTAATTTTCAATAAATCCTAATATCTGTGAAAATGTAGTGGAATAATAGCCATAGATTGACAAACATTTAATTTACTGTAGATCTAAAAAGGGGTTGGATTCGGTGCCTCATGATACGATATTATCACAATACATCGATTCTGCAAATGAATGAAAACGTAGTGGAAAGTAGCTCTAGACCACTTTGTAAAGTTTATGTGGCCCTTCAACACATTTAGAAGTTTAATTTTTGGCTCTAGGTTTAAACAGATTTTATTTGGATGTGAACATGTTTTAGATGGTTTTGATTTTTGCTACAAATGCTAACCTACTACATACTACGACCTGCTGAAATCCATCTAAAACCTGTTGAAATCCATCTAAAACCTGTTCAAATCCAACTAAAAGCTGTTCAAATCCAACTAAAAGCTGTTCAAATCCAACTAAAACCTCATCAAATCCAACTAAAACCTCATCAAATCCAACTAAAACCTGTTCAAATCTAACTAAAACCTCATCAAATCCAACTAAAATCTGTTCAAATCTAACTAAAACCTCATCAAATCCAACTAAAACCTCATCAAATCCAACTAAAACCTCATCAAATCCAACTAAAACCTGTTCAAATCATCTAAAAATCTGTTCCAATCCACCTAAATCCTGTTCAAATCAAACAAAAAAACGTGTTTAAATCAAATTTAAATCTGTTCAAATCAAACTAAAACCTGTTCACAAATGAAGATGAAATCTCACATTTAAAATTTTATCTGCTTCGGCCCCTGAAAGGATTCTTATTAAACATCGCGGCCCCTCATCACTTTGAGTTTGACACCGTTAGACTGTCTAGACTGACAATAGAATAAATTTTGTGCATTAATTCATTGCATCACGATAACCATATCACGATAACCGTATCACGATAACCATATCACGATAACCATATCACGATAACCATATCACGATAACCATATCACGATAACCATATCACGATAATGCATCACGGGAGAAAAACGACAAACGACACATACCCATTTGACCTACAACTATTTAATTTCAGTAATAAGTGTAAATGAAGATGATAAAGGCTTAAAAGTAGAAAGAAAATAAAGTTATAAAACAAAAAAGAAAAAATATATAATGAAAAATGGTGCTCTGTTAAAGGTAAGAGGCACAAAAACAAGTCACTGAATCTATAACCTCAACATGGCTCTGAAATCTGCTTTACTTTAGAAATATAAATTAATATAAAGTACTGGTATTTGTACTACTCGTCAATTTTAAGTTCCTGTTTTGGAAAAAGTTGCTAGAATATGCAAAAGTTTACAGCATCATGTAATTATTTAAGAAATAAGTGAAAAAATCATGTTTATGTCAACCAATATGGTAAAAATAATGTTAAAATATGTTACGCCTTTTATAAACGACTGTTGGCCTTTTTAAAGCGCAGCAAAAAACAAACAAACAGTGAAACGCAGAGTTGATGTGTGAAACAAAAGCGTGGTCTGTGCAGAAGGCGCGAGAAACAAAAGCGAGGACATCCGAGGCTGTGGTGACGGGAGGCGAAGGGGGAAGCATCACAAGACTCAAAAAAAAACCTGACTTTGTGCTGCCGGGGGTTTGTCGACAGCGTATGATTTTCATTAGAGACACTTATCACATCAGGAAAACAACCTCGACGCTGAGATAATGAACAGCAAACAGTTGAAGCTCGTACGGAAGAATTAGCTTCAAATTAAAATAAAAGAGACAGTATTTTATTAAGAAAATTGTCTGATGTTTGTAACACTGTTGAGTTTATGAAGCCATATTTAGAAAAAAGTTAGAAGAGGGAGGAGCTAGATATTGGCTGTTTTAGACCAGTTTAGTCCTGGTTTAGTCTTGCATCTTTTGTCCTAAATTTAGACTTATGTTTTTGGTTTTAGAACTGGTTAAGAGCAGGTTAAGACTTGGTTTAGTCTTAGTTTAATTTAATGGTTTGGTCCTAAAGTCAGTCTTGGGTTTGTCTGGTTTTAGAACTGATACAGAGCAGGTTCAGCCTTGGTTTAGATCTGGTTTAGTCCCAGTTTAACTCTGGTTTTATCCCATCCTAGTTTAGACATTGTTTCATCCTGGTTTTGTCCTGGTTTGTTTTTGGGTTAGCTGTGCTTTAATCTTGGTTTAGCTCTTGTTTAGTTACAGTTTTAATTTAGTCTTAGACCAATTTTTGGCTTAGTTTAGACCAGTTTTAGTCCAACTTTCATTCTTGTCTGTCTGATTTTAGAAGTGAACAAGAGCAGGTTAAGCCTTGGTTTAGACCTGGTTTAGCCCCAGTTTTGACTTAGTTTAGACCTGGTTTAACTCATGTTTTGGCTTGGTTTAGATCTGGTTTAGCCCGCTTGTTCTATCCCAACCTGGTTAAGACTTGGTTTAGTCCGTTTTTTACTGATTTGTCTTGGTTTATCCATGGTTTTGATCTTGTTTCAACCTCGATTAGTCTTGGTATGGAAGTTTAGACATGCCTTAAGTCTTTAGATTTAGTCTTGTTTAGACCTGATTTTCAACCAAGTTTAGCCCCTTTTTTAGTCTTGGCGTAATCCTTATTTAGTCCTCCTTTAGTCTCATTTTCAGCCCATTTTAATCTTGGTTTAGTCCTAAATAAAGTTGTGTGTTTATATCTGTTTGTCAGCTTCATTCGTCTTTAGTTAAGAGTAGGTTTATTAGTTTTCTTTATTCAAACCTATGGCCTCTTGCAGCTCTGAGTCGTGTCCTGTGAACACTCGAAGCTGCGTGACCATAAACCACAGAGTCGTACAGATAAGTGGAGACGTGCTGAAGCAGAGGAAGAGCCTGTTTATACTTTAGCCTTAATGACTCACTCGAGAAATCATGAACTGAAACGGACGGAGACACAGAAAACAAACAGGACGCACAACTGGGTTTTCCTTTCCTCGAAATATAGAGGTTTATCTCTGACCTATATCAGCAACTATTGTCTATAACTACACTAATCAAACCTTTTTACTACAGATACATTTGATTATCCAGGAACTTTGGGTATTTACATGACATGAACAGCCTATTAGTCTACTTTGTTTGTTTAAATCAAAGTAACTCAAGCTAATTAATCAAGACACAGGCATAAAAAGGGGTTGGAATGACTTGACAATAATTCTGCACACATTCATTTACAATTTAACATAAAAATCTGTGAAAATGTAGAGGAAATAAGGCTCTGGGATAACTTCAATTCGTCAAAACAGGAGCCAAATCAATATAAAGACTGAACCAGGGCTAAACTAGAGCTAAACAGGTCTCAACTAGGACCAAATATAAGATTAACTTAGAATGAATTTATTTAGACACACCAGTTTGATTTAATGCTCTGTTTGGACGATTATTTGGAGGCAAAAGTAATCTTTATCACATAAAAGACCATAATGTTATTGCAATGTAAGCTATTCTTTGTGATATGGATAATGGGATCCTCAATACTATATATAGATAATGATAAATTTGCAGCCCTACTTGTTTTCACCCATTTCCAAAGCTATTTTTCAATTTAAAGTCTATAGATGCACACTTTCTGAGAAACACTGGTATAAAAGACGACTGCAAGTGTTATATTTCCTGTACTTGATGCTGACCCGGGCGTCCTGTGGTTTCCTCCTTCGTCCTATCTCCGTCTTATTCACGCCTCGCAATAACTCGCTGTATCTGTCGCCTCAAAATAATGAAGCCGACCACAAAGGAACTCCCACCGACGACCGAAGTAACAGCGTTTTCTTACAAAAAAAAAAGGGAGGCTGCTCTTTATGGCCTTTCCGTCAGTTTGAAGCCACATCGGAGATACACGTCCTGCAACGATTGCCCCCTATTTTTAGAGATTAGACTCCTCAGCTGTCATGGCCGCCGCCGCTGTCCCGGTTCAGATAAAGAGCTATCGGACCTCAGTGGCAGTGGGCGCCCTAGGATCCCAGATAGAAGCAACGTCTTTAAAAAAGCTGACGTCAAATGAGCGGCTTGGCCCGAAGTCACCCATTGAACTGCTTTATCAGGGGTCTACAACCGGCCACGGGCCAAATGGGGACAACAATGGCCTTTACATCAAGCATAAAGGAGTTATTAATGGATTATGTGGTTATATTCATTGTTATATATCAATAATTTCAAATGTGCAGTTTTTTTTATCATATTATCAATGCTTTTTTAGGATTATATTAGGACTAAACCAAGTAGTAAATCAGAAATAAAGTAAAGTAAATTAAGGAATAAACCTAGGATAAAACTATGGCTAAACCAATACTAAAAACTTGGATTAAAATAGTGCAAGACAGACCTAAACTAGAACTGAACATGTCTAAATCAGGACTAAACTAGGATTAATTTAAAGCTAGATTTAAGAATAAACCTGGGCTTAAATCCAAAGCTAAACCAGTGGCTAAACCTGGGGCTAAAGCCTTGAATTAAACCAGCTAAAGTCTGGATAATACTTGTGGAAAATCAGGTTGAACTAGTCCTAAACAAAACAATAAACCTGAGATTAAACGAGGGATAAAACAGAACTAAACCTAAGACTAAAACCAGAGATATATAATGGTTATATAATTCTGTCTTGAATTATTCTTCATGCTTCATTTTCTTTACCAAAATAAGGCATTTTGTCGGCCATTTTTAATGCTTAAACAGACTACACTCCTTTTCTAGATGCATTGGGAGACACTTTGAGTCCACATTGAGACTAACTTCAAAATGTCAAAGCGTATCTCCATCTAGTGATACTGGACATAGCCTCTGACTTTCATCGGCTCGACTGCAGCGTAGGTAATAACACAGGTGACTGCGGTGCATGTTTTATGGGGATATATCACATTACTTCCTCCTTCAATATGTAACCGATACGCTGAAACCAATTTTTAATAAATCATGCTGACACTGAGAGATTCTGCTGCCAAGTGAACTTAATGAAGTCACTGCCTCATTGAATGACACGGCATTCGCTCGGGCACAGAGACTCTGGGGTAAGACGGATGCAAATGAGATCGAGATAAGTCCAGGTTTAAACTGTGTGACCTGTCGGAGAAGGGCCTCATTCGTCCAGGTCAGAGGTCGCTGGTTTATGAAGAGCTATCAAGAAAGAGTCAATTAACGAAGGCTTAAAGATGAGATAATGTTCTAAATCAGAAAATAAATCGGTAGCTGATATAAGTACATGACAACAAAGTATTCAGCCTATTTTAGTTTTTTTTTTTAAAGGGGCAGTGTGTCATTTTTGGCAGCATCTTGTAATTCCACACTTCACTCTCTTTTCTACAGCCTGTGAGCACCTACGGTAGCCTCGCAGGGTCATGCTGTTGCCTCTGCACTGTCTAACCCTTACCCTACCCTCTGTCTTGTGATTCACCCTCTTTTTTTTATTTATTTTTAAATTTTTTGGGGCATTTTCTAGACGTTAAAAAAAGGAAATCAGACAAACGTCAAACCACAATGGAAGTCCTCCCAAACACAAGACTAATAATAACAAAGACTAATATTAATAATAATTAGAAAAAGAAGATGAAATTCTCCTGTTCAATCTATATTTATAAGTAGTAAGTAATAATACCTAAATCCTATGTCAATCATAAATAATTGAATAAATAATAAATTCATTCTCAGGATGTTTTTGTGTTTTTCCATTTTTTAAATATGGGCTTATTTACTGAGAGTCATAGTTATTCTTTCCATTTCATTTACCAGTCCAATTTGAGTTAGTAAGATTATCTTTTTCTTATTATTTAGCATTAAGCTCAGACGTACAGTCCATTAGCATAACTAGCTACACAGACTGTTTGGGATTTGTCTCAATTCACTTCCAATATTTGTCTCCATAAACTTATTCTGACCCCTTTTTAGCTTCATAAGACACTCACAAGTTTCAATAAGTGGCACCACAGTCCCTTGGTCCATTGTTTTATACTTGTCAGTGGATTTATTCCAATTAAAATGCTTCTAAAATGTAAATAAATTGAGGGCAAGTGTAAAAAGATTACACCGTCAGCTCCTCTGTTACAAAAGGTGGTGGTGGTCACCCCAAAAGCCCTTCGACACTGTTGTCCAATTAGGACGGCTTTTCTATACATCGCTCAGACTGTAATCCCACCGAGAGGCCAACATTACATAAGGATTTGGCAGCTTTGTGTCTGACTGACAATTAGGCCGAGCTAATGCTAATCCGTTTTACAGCACCGGGACAGCTGCCGGTCGTAAACACGGAGCGGCTCGTACTACACGTCCTCGCTGCGTTCAGGCGACGGCGAGATTCAAGAGCGAGGCGTTCAGGTCACATTCAAGCACTTTCAAGGTCTGTTATCAAGCCTCTAACAACAACACGTTTAGGCCTTGATGGAATATGTTGAAACAGGTGCAAATGTGAAAACTTACACAATCACAATAGAAAAGTTAGATATCAAGCAATCAAATTTTACTTTTTTTCTCAAAACTGTATTTTAGTGAGTTTTAGCCAAGTTGGAGAATAGCTATAGTTGCTGTAAGTTTTCAATAAATAGAATAAAAATAAGTTTTGAAGCAAACTTTTTGGGGAAACTAAGACCAAATAAGCAAGCAATTAAAATATAATCTTATTTTATGGAGTAAACTAGTTACTAGGTCAATATTTTGAAAATAATGTCAGAATTTCAAAATAAGTAACTGTTTTGGAAAAGTCAAAATGTTAAGATACTATCCTTTTTATTTGTACTAAATGTGTAAAAAAAAAGTTACTCAAACTTGCGCTGCATCAATCAATCAATTTCAACTCCAAAACAATATGTCTTTCCAATATAAAGTTCCCTAAAGCATAATGGCACACCTCACATTCTAAGTTCTGAAACATCCAAACTTGCAGCTAACATTAGTTTATAATAAACTCCTCTTCAATGTAACTTTAGCCGTTTAGCCACCGGCTCATGGTACTTTCTTGTTTAACTTCATTTTTTTAGAGAGAAAATATGCACTTTCTTATCTGTGTTAGCTATCATTTGGATTTATATCTCTGGAGTTTGCTCAGCTTGTGTGGGACCCATATGTCGTCTGTTTCAGGCAGTTTCACATGTCATAAAGGCTGCTGCGTTGACTGAGTTTATCACAAAAGTTCAACACACAGAAAGTACATTAAAACAGCAGAGGATTTAATGACAAACCAGACCTGAGTTTTTCTTCCACACCTCTTTTATTCTGATTCCTAAGAAACCTTAAACTCTTTGGCAGCCTTGTCATTAATTAGCAGCCACAAAGAGCAGGTGCCACTGACACGGCTGGCTGTCGAACAAAAATTTATGAAACACCATTGTGGGTCGCACGCTAAGCCACAGCTGCCGGCGTGTTCACAGAAATTAGGCTAAGTCGAGTGAATAGTCAGAAATGAGCATGGCTGGAGGCTTCAATAGTAGTTATCAGGCTTTTGGGTCGGAGCCAAGGTCCCGTAAGCAGCAGCTGCCCACTTACCATAAACACAATGGCTCAGCATGGCTATGCACGTCCGCCAAGGAGGCCTACGCTTCAGAGCGGGCCTGCTGTTTAATTATCTCAGACATAATCACTCGTACTGTATACATTTGTCTAAGAACAAGAGCTGTTGTTGGACGCTGTAATCGAGGCTTTCAAACAGTCTGTCAGAGTCCGAGAGAAATGAGGTGGAGGCTAAAGCTAACGTTAGTGAAGGCTAAAGACACTACTTAAGTTTAGAAGCTGCAAAAGTTCTTTAAAAGTCATGAAAGAACTTTAAGTTAGTCAAAATACTGACAAATCTACCTTGCTATCAAAGCCTTAGTAGCTTAAAAAATCAGTAACTTTAAAATTTTGACTTTCTTCTTTTCAAATAATCACTTAGGAAGGTAAAGTTGTGAGTAGACCAAATTTTTACTTTATTGTTTCTCAAAATACTACTAAGTTATTGTGCAATCGAGTCTGTCAGAGTCTGAGAGAAATGATGCAAAAGCGAAGTCAAAAAGAGAGAAAATCTATTCTAGTATCTCAAAATTATGCCTTAATATCAGCAACTAAAAATGTACTCAGTTACTCTAAGTTTATGGAATTTGGACAGTATTTCTTTTACCACAAAATTGATCAAAATATTTAAAAGTGGGAGAAAAGCAAATTTTACAAACTTTTTGCCTAAACCTTAAGAACCTTCCTGAACATTTTTTTTACTGTTTCATTTTTACAAAGTTTTAAAGCAAACTTTTTGGAGAAACTAAGACCAAATTATCAAGTGACTAAAATGATTAAACTGTTCACTTATTTGTTGGGAGTAATTCAGAATTTAAAATGGAAATCAAAATCAAAATGTTTATGTTACTAGGTCAAACTTTGGTAATGGAAACCTGCCAGAACCGTACCGTCCCAAACGAGGATCTTGAGAAGTTGAAATTGAAAATATTAGTCACCAAGTCATTGTTTAGCCTTTCCCAATAGCTTTTAGAAACCCTAAAGGAAGAAGAGAGTGAGTTCTGCTGAGTTTCAATCAAAACCAACGTCTGACAGAGAAAAAATGTCCTCCCACACGTCATATTCCCATTCATCATCCTCCAATGTCAAAGCATGAGAAAACCAGCAGCTACTTCTCCAGATAAGTACTGTGAAAAAATGTCACAGCAATGATATTACACAATACAAGTCTTCAAGTGTGTCTCGTACTTCAAGCCAGCTCTCACATATTACACTGCAGCCTTTTCTGTGTGTCCTTCTGGTGTTGAACGGTCTTTTGAGATGCCATTGCCAGCTCTCCAGGTGGATGTTCTCAGTTTCCAAATTGAAAGGCCCTGAAAACCGAGCCGGTCCAACTCACCGGCTCAAACAGGCTCTCGACAGTCTCTCCAAAAAGAAAAAAAAAACTCATGAAATGGAAATGAGTTTGGCAAAGAAATCGGTGTGACAAGAGCCCACAGAATGTTACACACAGGCTTCAGAGCAAACAAAGTGGACTGAATGCAAAAGCCACAACTATTTTACCTACACGTGAGATATTAATGCATAAAGTAAATCATATGAAGCTAATTATTCTTTCAAAGTGTGTTTAAATTACTCACAAAACTTCACTATAAGGTTTGGACCAGTTACAGTAAAAAGAAGTGTATAAAAAAAGTGAAAAAGTAGAGATCAGTCACTGTTGTGCAAAAAGGAAGATGTTGCAAAGTTAGCTAATGGTGCTAGCAAACAATGCTAATGACCAGAGCAGTGTTGTTTATTAAAATAGAATGTACATGGTATTGCTAATCATAGGCATTAAATACAGTGGTGGAAAAGCAATCTTCAAAATAACCACTGTTATGATTTACAAACAAGCTTTAAAAGTAAACTCTGAAGCTAGCAGAAAGGAGTTAGCTAAAGTCAAGTAGCGGCGTTAGCTTGGCAAGGCTGTTTAACTGGACTACTGACCTTATTCCAGTAACAAGCACAAGATAAAACTGATTTATTGATTCTGCTACAAAAGGTGAAGGTTTTCTTGACTGTTATCAAGTCAAGAATAGTTAAGAAAAGTTAGCTAGCGTAGCAAAATAATAACTGCAGTTTCTAAAAATAGTTTTTCTGAATCTTGCATAGACCTTATTTCCTTTTTTCTTGTTAGTTTACTTCTTCTGTTGCACTCTGCTGGGTTTGTGCAGGGAAATATGAAGCTGGGCAGAGGTCTAGTCCAGCTCCAGTCCCACTACGCCGTTTACAAGCAGCGGTAGTAGCTTCACTAGATGTTTACTATAAGAAAGACAATGTAGTACATTTGCAATTGGACAAAACCACTTACAAAAGTGTTTTGGCTAAGATATGTAAATGTGCTAAAGAAATATTATTAATTCAAATGTGTAATAGTAGGTTTAGTATTAGATGCAAAAACCCAATAAACTAAGTCTGATTTAACAAAAACAACATAATAACACTATTATCATGATTAGGTGTAAAGGAGAAGTAAGTAAGCCAGTCTTTTTGTCTTATTTTTACAAGAGTACATCATCTATTGACAACAAACATGACCCACTAAACCAATAAACATTAGGAGTTCTTTCTTCTGATTGGATAAAAGGGGACAGTCTAGTGTTTATAATCCCACTAACATACCAGCTCTGCATTGTGTGTCAGCCAGGCTCGACTTCATACCTGAGGGGAAGGTTACTACACAAGAGAGATAAGACATTCCTCTCCAACGACAACAACTGTAACATAAAGCTTTTTGGGGTCACGAATGATGGAACCTAACCCACAAACCTAATACTGCTTAAAAATGTATTACAACTGTGAGCCTCAGGGCCATGCCATGTGAGAGCTGTGCATGAGAACAGCACTCTTTGCACTACAGAACAGGCTTATTCACATGAAAATGCCTTTAAAGCAATGGGGGTAGCATGTGTTTGCAAACTTCATGCTACATTTGGCTGCTTTGTCAGCTAATCTGATTGGGTTCTTGTACATGCAAGGATAAGACAGGCATACTTTGAACTAAAATGGGTCTTTAACACATTAAACCTACTCATTCTAAGCCTTTGTGTGAGTATTAACAAGTTTCAAAGCTGTAATTATGCACTTTTCTTTAAAAATGATATGTAATTCAAAATGACTCAGAGGATTATTGTATGTAAACTCTAAAAGACAATAGGGAAAGTTGCTAAATAACAAAATGAAGCGAAGAAACACTCTTATTTCAATTGACACAGCTATATTTTATATCTACTCATACGTACATTCACTTCTGTTGATTTAAAAACATTCCAGCATCTTATTCAGCTAAAACAAGCTAAAAGTAGGTACAATCTGGCGAATAAAAGTTACTATTCGGCGTAAAAAAGGTACTTACGAGCATAATTCGAACTGCCTAGGGTCTCCAAAGAATGTGAGGTGGATTGTTAGTTTCCTTCGACCATATCTGAAGCCTTGTTTTTGCAAAAAAAAAGAGGCAGAAACAAGGCAAAGGAAAAGCAGGAAAGTGAGTGAGTAGTGGCTCCGGCTGCAGCGCTGTACTGTCCAAGAACGCACGTTAATGAGGCGCTTACGTACACGGACCGTACCACTTCACAAAGGGGGGACACGGGGCTTGTTTTACTAAATAACACCAATATTTCCAAATTTATGTCAAATATTTCAACTTTAAAGTACTTTTTATTGGTTTTTAACTACTGTTGAGTGATATTATATGGATATAAATGAGAAAATAGCCGTTAAACTGACGTCGCGCCGTTAGCTAACACCCCTACGATGCTAACTCTTGCCGTAGTCCGCCTGAAGTAATGAAAAGTAATCACAGTTTCGAGTTGTGTGTAAAAGGGAACAATGTAAAAAATGCATAGAATTTTGGATTTTTTTCTTGAATAAAATAAGTGTTGGAGAGTTAAAATATTGTATAGCAAAGAAAAAAAAAATCAAAAACATTGTAAAAGGCCCTCTGTTTGCCATTTTTTGTGTTACAGTGACTTAAGTTTTTATCTTAGATTATATTTGATGGACTATTTGGAGACGTGGAAACATTCACAGTACACAGTATTTTAACAATACTGTACAGTACAGTAATATTTACTGTTCTAAATATATGTTGCTTGTGACAAGTTTTTACAGCCAAAACTAGCAGGTTGTAGCGGCGGGATTGTGGCACAAAGCATGTAAAGGAATGAAGTACAACTGAAGTTTCAAATAGGGTTAACTAGATACTAAGCTAAACCTGGAGAAAAATACAATACCTTTTTGCTATCATGCTTCATACGCAAATATGAATACAATCATTAACCAAATGAAATGCTGAATATTTTGTATGTTGTTAATTTTGAAAGTTTAGATTTAATTGGACCAACAAATCAAATCACTAAAAATGTTCTTTTGTATGGAACATTAATGCTATATATGTATGGCCATGGTTGCATTTCATCCCAGCTGGCTCATTTAATTAGCACTTAGCATTAGCATTTGCTTAAAACATGGTCCAGGTCACTCTATTAGTGAACAGTTTTGGGCAAGGTTTTTCTGTCGTGGTTAGTCATGTGACCCCAGCGTGCACGTAAGAAAAAATCCATGAAAGTCCATGAATTTACATTTTAATGACATTTACTTATAACAATGTACAAATGATTAAGTTGTGAACAAAACGGCAAACTTGTGTCGTTCAAACATACAAGTTTAAAAACATGTCACGGTCGCACTGCTCTCCTCCGATAACTCTCAAAGCTGATTACTGATGCATTGTGGGAAACTTTGAGTGCTCTAAGTTTCAGTCACTAGACATTTGGACACCAACACAAAATGGGCTTACTGTAGTGCACCACATTTTGATGAAGAAATGGACTTAGACACGACCATGCGTTGGGTGAGGGCAGCCATTTTGAAAAGAAGCAAAATGGACATTGTCTAGGCCACACCCCCAAAAGCTGTGATGTCATTAAAGCTCTATTTGTCCACTTTAAGATAAAACAAAATTAAACAGAGTCAAATACAGAGCACGAAAGATATGAACAAAAACATCATGTCGACTACAAAAGATAAATATAAACTGTTGGAGAAATGTATGATTTTGAAAAAGGAGGAAGACATAAAGAGCTTCTCCAACAAAATGTGTTCCAGTTACATTTAATGAGGGTAAGTCCTGAATAAATACTTTTATGTCAAACAGATGTTGGCTGGGCTCAGTGTAAACCTAGTGTTTGACTTGGGACATGTACAATAAGGGGTTTATTACACACAGAGGTTTAGGTAATGTAGTTTTACAGGATATATGGAGCAACGGGTGTCATTGAATACATTATCTGCAATAAAGAGACAGGTGTTAACTTGAACTGCTGCACAAAGAAAGCAATGTAAAGCCAGTTGAGCCAAAACTGTTTGTGGCATCGGCTTATGCTGTAAAATTAGCTTGGTTTATGGGTTCATATTATTGGGCCATCAAAGTGACCTCAGTTTATTGCGACATCTGACATAAACAAGACTAATGAATAGCCTCCAGACTTGCATTAATCCATGTGTTTAAACATAAAATAGTTGCTGCACACATCACATTACACATTTATATTTATTATGACTTATAATAAACACAGACCATACACTTAAAATGACTATAAAACCTAATATTAACATTCTCAGTGTGACTGGGTATCATCCAGAGCAAATGGAGATTTGCCCCGAGCAGGGAAGTTCAAAGATGTCAAAGTTAGCATCTAGTTAGCATTAGCATTTACATGAATGTATTGCCAATATTTATATACATTTCATAAAACTTAGATGACATTATAAGATCTTGTTTTTTTTAAAGCTCATACACCTTTTCAGCCAAAGGTTGGTCACAGTCAATTTCACCTTTGTGCCAGTCCCAAGCCTGGATAAATGCAAGGGTTGCGTCAGGAAGAGCTTTCAACATGAAACCTATGCCAGACTAAATATACAACCTCCTCAGATATTGCCATGTAACACAGACTATGTTTGGGCTATGTACAGTACTTCATTTTAACTATTCCCACTTGTTCTGGAAAAAAAGGGTGTCACCAAATCACTATTTTCTGTCTTTTACACTTTGTGCCAATTAGCTTTTTTGCTAATTCTGGCTTAATACAGTGTTTTGTGCATTGTCCCTGTTAAAGACACTAAACTAAACTTTTCAATCAGTGAGAAATGAGAAACAACTGCATCGTATTCATGAATATAACAGATGAAGTATGATCGGGTGGTGCATAAAAACTTCTAAACAATCAAAGTGAACAAACAGCTCACACTTTTCCCTCGTGTCACGTTGAGTTTGTGCGTTAACTTCTCTTCGACAGCTCCAGGCCTCTCTCTCGGGGCGGACCTCTGCCGGAGTCTATTGTTAATCGAGCGCTAACATCTGCTGCGTGCTGCTAATCTGCTCCAGACTTCAGACTGTCCTCACCTCAGACTGTCTGTCTTTTGTGTCAAAGGCCACGGAGGATTTGTCTCCCTCGGTGTAAGGTCTACAGTGTGTTCAGGGGGCGGCCATAATACGACCCCCTTCTGTTGTGTCCCAAAGGTGATCAATGAGGTAAAGGCTGGATCCAGTTTCTTTTGCAGATGTAAAAGGCATGGACGACTCTTGAGTAAACCACCATACAGTCGATAAATGTGCTTTAATAATTCAGAGTAACTAACCAAAACTAGTCTCTTTTTGTTTGTAAGTTGCATCTACAAACATATTTTTACTCTTTTAGTTGATGGTAGACGTTAACTGTAACTGTTATGACATAATAGATAAATAACAAAATGCCAAGAATATGTTAATTAATCAACCTCTGGGCTTGTCTTTGAATTTGTTTATAATTTCATACATGTGTTTATTTGTGTTACTTGTGTTAATTTTGACTTGGGCTCGTATAGACACTACAGTATTATGTTAAAATAAACCGTAAAATTGTGTTGGAAACAGTTAAATACAATGGAATCCATTTGTTTTCCCATGTTAAATCATTTGTCTTTCTTGGAAAAATACACATTTAAAGGATTCATAAGTTGTATTTCTTCTTGTCGTTGTTCCTACAGAAGCCCAGAGAGGACAAACTGAACACTGGAAGAGAAGCACACTCATGTCTTTCATTTGTTCTTCATTATATTTTTTTATTTTTTCAATAAATTCTTGCAAAACGTTCATGACATTTAAGTAAACTCATCCTTAGACCTATTCTCACTGGATTTGTCCCTTCAGGGCTACCGTAGCTGCTTACAGGCTGAGGAAAAGAGGAGTGTGAGGTGTGGAAATTTAAAGTGGTAAATTACAATAATTGTACATTAACTTACTCAAATGCAAAGATGACAGACGTCTGAGGCAACGAGTTATATACATTTAAAAAAGTTATTAATATAGAGCTGGAATTAGGAAAAAAGATATAAGGCTATTTTTTAGATTTCTCTTTTTTGATCAGTAACTCTAAACTGATTAACATTAGTATTTTCATCTTGGATTTTCACCCAAAATGCCTTTATGCCTTTTGATTCTCTTCCCTGCAAATGTCTATTTTAGATACATAGACGACACACTATATTTACTTCTTTATTTTTATATTTTAAATGGCATTATAACATTTTACAACCCTATAACGTACTTAACATCACTCACCCCTTTGTAATGCAACCATAATTCTGTCTACATTAAGTTTTCCCTTGTTTCTCATGAACAACAAGTTTGGCCTTGTGTGTAATTATCATGAAATCCACTAGGGGCAGTGTCCACTTGCCATGTGCTGCAACAAAAACCCTCAAACCGGACATTTTCTTGCTCTAAACATTCATTTTTCATATAAACATCCGCCATATTTTAGTTTTTTGGCAAATCCTTTAATATAGACCTTATTTTTGACGGTAAACATTAAGTAAAACATAAAAAACTAGCCCCAGAGTCTCAGAACAGACCCCTCTCTGAACACTGAGCACCATCTGTGGCCCACTCTGGATGAAGACAGATGGTTACAGGACTCTAGTTACAGCAGCCAGATCTTATTCTCTAAATGAACTGTTAATACTCACTATATTCAACAGATATTAGCATTGATTTATGACCCAGACATTTTAAATCAGGCTCATTTTGGTTGATAAAAAACAGTGTCAGTAGTCAGTGTTTTAATACAAAGCTATTCAACCCTCATCTTATCAACAGTTTATACTTATTTGCTTATCATTCAATGCATCTTTTCTGCTGCATAAAAGCAAATCACTTTTATGTTTTTATCTTAACTTTATCAAAGAGCATCAGTCTGGTGTAATGTACTTTGAAAACAGCTGAATGACACGGCGGCCGCTTGAATAGAAAAACAGTGACACCATTTGTCAAAAAAGAGAAGTACACACAGACTTCTTAGACTTCATGAGGCTTTAAATAAAGAGGTGGGTAGAAGAAAATAGAAGTTATAAAAGTAGTAGAAATACTTGAGGAAAAGTGACAAGGTTGATCAAATTGAAATTATTGAATAAGTTGAGAGAATAGATTGTTATTTTGGAGGCAATGACTAAAACAGCTGATTGGGTAAATATGTACTTTTATTTTCCCACGATGCAGAGATTTAAAGCACATTATTAATCAAATCTTTATTTTTCCTTCAGAGATTATGTTTTGATTGTGTACACCGGGTTAAACCTAAAATTATGTCTATTAAACCCTCACTGTTTTAGACAAAAGTATTGAATTTTGACAATTAATTAATGTCATATATGCATTTTTCACATAAAAAAGGTTGCACGGAACACCTCAATTCATTAAACTGAAGTCTGGGTCTATAAGAAGACACACACATAAACCACATTTGGAAAAAACTGTGCTCTTAGTAAAAAAAATGTAGGCTTCCGCTTCAAATAAAAGAGCGTTTGTAACTATTAGCACTTTTTATTCGCCTCGTATTTATATTTATATGTGTATTAACTGTTGTCAAGGGACTACAGGTGAAAATAAATGAAAGTAAATGTACTCCAGTAAATATATCTAGTCATAACCTGCCTCTGTTCATATAATTCCCTGATGTTTCTCTCAGTATTAATCAGCCGGTTCATAAAAAGAGCATATGGCTTTAATGCAGCGTCATCGACATGAAGCTGCCTCTAATCCTCAGCTGTTTAACATTTGGAGTTAATTGCACTGGCACAACTTTAAGGATAAACAGGCCGTGGATGTGTTTACACCAAAATGCAGCTGTTTATTAAAGACTAAAGAGTGGAGTTACTGTGATTTAATACCAACAGTAATAGCTATAACTATAATTGTGTGGTTTCTCTGTTGTTAACTCCATCAAAAACAGGATATTTGCCTAAAATACAATTAACAGCTGTAAAAATGAAACACATTTATCGTCATATCTATTCATTTAACCTCATCTGAAACCCTCAGACTTCTGTTTTTAAGGAAATAATTTAATAATGTGTTGTATATGTATCTCACACATCAGTTACAACATTAACTGGAGGAAATTTGTATTTGGATGGATGTATTTTAAATGACAATGGAGTACTGTAATAACTATACACTGAGTATACAAGTTTAGTGCACTTTTAAAAGTCTAAAACGGCAGAGGACATTTGTTTTTGTTTTGAGTGAACTTGAATGCGTCGTTTACAGTGTGTTAGCAGCTGTCTAAAACGGAGCATAAACATGAAAAACTTAACAAATAAAAATACAGTACAGCTATAAATATATAAATATAGACCCTTCTCCGTCATGTCACCTTTTCTGTTAAATCTTAGTATGAATCTTTAGTGACTTTAAAGTGTGTAAACTTGATGTGTGACAGGGTTGAGCTGCATTCTAGGTCTTTTTTTTAATTTAATTATTATTCTATAGGTTTCCACTTTTATTTTATAGCTTCTTACCATTATAACCAATCTCTTGAGAAGCAATTTCTAATTATTTTTTATAGATTTCAGACATTATACATTGATATTTTGTGGAAATAATCATATAAATAAACATTTAGCAAAATACTGGACAATCCCTTTAAGGCTAATGTTTTGCTATGCTAATGCTAACCAAAGATGCTAAACAAAAAGGCAAATAATGACGAGAAAAAGGTCTATATTTACACAAATATTTTCAGAAAGTGATGTTTGTAACAGATTTTCTGAAGCACCATTTCTGTTGTAATGTATTTCAAGTAAAACATGTAACATCTCATTGTTTTTGTTCAAGTCTTTGACACAAAAATCCATTTTATGTTAGCAGTGCAACATTTAGAGCATTTAAATACACATCATAAATAGACTTAGAGGTAATTTTATATTCACATAAGTGCCCTTTAAGTGAGATATAAAATAGATAAAAACCTAAAGGTATTATTCAGAGTTAAGGCCGAGCAGACTGGAGTGTTTTTGGGGAGGGGTTGTCTTCGTTTTCCATGTAGGCCTGCACAGACCTCCACAGAGCTCGGATGTTGCCTTCGCCGAAACCGGACGCCCCTCGGCGCTCGATCAGCTCCAGGAAGAAGGTGTCCTCGTCGAACAGAGGCCGGGTGAAGATCTGCAGGAGGTATCTGGGAGAAAAATCCAAAGTGAGAGTGAGCTGAGTGAGATATGTTCCTTGTGCTGATGGCGATCTACTGTTAAATAGCTCAAATCTGTGAACTCACCTTCTGTCTTGGCCCGATGACGGCTCGTGTTGAAGGTCAGTGTCCAGGAGGATCCCGTGTCGAGCCAGAATCTCAGGGCTGTGTCCTGCCTCCTCGATCTCCCGCTGCTTCCCAATCTGTCACAGGAGACACAAACGGAATTAGACAAACACTGACGAAGGCACGGTGCAATTACGTTCGCTCAAGTGGTTATCTTTCGTTTTTTATAGGTTTAAGTTTCCATGTAGTGGCGCAAAATGATACAAGAGCCTTTTTTAAGGTTCCTAAAAGTCATAAATGTTGGTCACTGGTTTAAAGAAACGGAATAATGGCGAGTATCAAGAAGAAATTTCAGGGAAGAGAGATAAGTTCAAGCAATTAAATGGGAATTTTGAATAAGATAAGAACAATTAGACTGATCTTCTTCCTGTTCTTTTTTGTTCGTTATAATTGGGATGATGTCTACTTTGTTTTTTTCTTGTTTTTGTTTATTATTGTGCTTTGTGATGAAAATTATATCATTATGAATTGTCACGAAATAAATATAAAAATAATAAATAAATAAGACCGTTAAAAGTGGTCTTAAATGTTGTCTTGCTAAAACACATCCTCATAGAATAGAACATCACTGACAATAAAACTAAAATTTGATGTCCAGAATTCACAGAAAGTAAAATATAATAAACTTCAGCTTCTGTGTTTCTGGAATAGTTGGTTAAAACCTTACAGACCTCGGTGTAGTAGGCGGACGGAGGAGAGAAGAACCTGACTCCAGCCTCAGCCATCGTCTGTGCCGTACAAACTATATCTTCGGTGTAAAGTCCGATGTGTTGTATCCCGGGGCCTCGGTGCTGCTCCAAAAACGTGTCCACCTGGTTTCTACCTGAAATACGACCAGGAACAAACTAATCTACTGCACAAACGGTGAAACACTGGGGTAAAAGTGACTGGAATAGTTGTTTTAACCTTGTTCAGGGAGAGACTCTGCGATGACGAACTTGCAGTCGGCTTCGTTTTTGTCCCGAGTCTGAAGAGCGAGGCCGGTTTCACTGCATTTCCAGTACTTCATCGCAGTGAGACGCAACCCAATGCCCTCCTGGTTCAGGACAAAACCCTCGTCCACGTCTTCGTTACTGATTTAGAAGAGAAGAAAACAATTGGACTCATTTTTACAGTATTCGTTATCTTGGTTCTGGATCTAAAAAGTCCAAAAGTCACAAGCACCATTTGCAGAATAATTAGCGCCAGAAAACTAAAGACAGAAAGTTTAAGAAATGTATAAAAAGACTGTGTAGGTGAGTTAAAACAAAGCTGTTGAGTGCTGCTGCTGCAAAATCTAGTTAAACAGGTCAGTGACAAGTGCAACTCAATTAAAACTGTGACTAAAGCCCTGCCTTAAGGAACAAACAAAACAGCGCAGTTAAAACGATAAAAACTGATAACACTCACTGACTGACTGCGCAACTGAAGGCCCTGTGTGAATCTGTAACACATTTATCTAATATTCTTGGCAAATGACCGAGGTTTAAGTGGATTGTGAGAGAAAAAGGGATTTAATTACACTTAAAACCACGGTGAACTCAAATAACCTTGAATTTCACAATAACATCTCACACAAAAGTCTCTAATGCATTCATTTTGTACCATTTATCCTTTAGCTGCTTCGGATGTAAGACTAGTTTACATTGGCTCAAGGGTATTTAGTGTGTCTCCTGTGTTTTATGTATTATTGTCTGTTAATTGTGTGTTATTTTATGTATCTGGCTGAGGACTGCTGATGGAAATGGGCAATTCTGCTAAAATCAGGCACATTTACAGCTGTGGCATTTGTTACTGATGTTCATTAATGTGCATTGTCCCCTAAATAAATAAATAAAAAAGAAAGAAAGAAAACAAATATCTAAGTTTGAGGTCTTGGCAGCACCACTGTGTGTCTCTGTGCCATTTGTAGAATAATAAGCAACAGAACAAAGACTTTCAA
Source organism: Rhyacichthys aspro (assembly GCA_036850595.1). Taxonomy (NCBI): domain Eukaryota; kingdom Metazoa; phylum Chordata; class Actinopteri; order Gobiiformes; family Rhyacichthyidae; genus Rhyacichthys; species Rhyacichthys aspro. The sequence continues at coordinate 1,873,026 of CM072166.1, read as the reverse complement.
TCAAAATAAAGCAAACTATTTAAAAAAGAAAGAGTGCTGCTGCTGCAAGAGGTTCTCTCAATGTCATTTCTACTAAAATAATTGCACAAAACCAGTGCAACTATATCTTCTAGACATAAATGATTACAGTGACACTACATTGGCCCTTTGACCTCCTGGGCCCCACATGTTATAGTGATATGGCTCAATAAACAATAAAAACTACACATATCTAGGGTCATAGTAATATTTGCGCAATAAAACATGTTTTTCTGCGCCTGCGTGGGTTGTAGTTCCTCATATCATGTCATTTTGAGTGTAACACAACCTTTATAAACTCACCTGCCAATGAAGAACCTCTTAAACCCGAACATCCTCTCGTACCACTGCATGACTCTGTGCGTAAATCTCTGGGGACACGCGTAAGTGATGTGGTCAAAGTGTGTAACGGGACAAACAGGGTCTTCCTCCTCATTATTTTCATTCCCAATCAGTTTAAACCCAGGCAGGAAGCTCCCCTCGTATTGGGACTTGTCGATGAGAGTATGGCACACGTTCCCCACGATGGATTTGACCACGGAGTAAGTGACCAGACCCCTGTCGTCTCGCACGGTCGTGGGCGGCACCAGGAAACTGCAGCCGGAGTGGCGCAGAGCTTTGAATGACCTTTCCACATCTTCCACTTCGAAACAAACATTAGAAACCGTGTCCACTGAATAACACGGGCTCACATCGAACAGACACCTCGGTAAACTCTCCTGCTCGAGTTTCTCCGCTTGGAAGTCGTCTAAATGAGAGAAAACGCGTTCATTCAATCGTCCGTTCGTGTCGTTTTGTCTCTCGTTCACGACAAAAACAGCGCGTCCCTTTTTAAAAGCGAGCTGTCGGTGTTGGTCGTTGAGTCTCGCAGCGAATAAGTTGAATTTAAACTTAGAGACGAGCTCATCCGCGAGTTTATCCACATTGGAAACGTGGAGAGAAATGTGGTGTAAGCGCCGGATGAAGGCTGCCATGATGCGGTGACGTGTTTTGACAGGGGGCGTGGTCTAAAGGAGGTCAAAGCCACGCCCACGAAGAGCACGCGGTCAGGTTTTTACACTCAGAGGTCAAAGGGTCAGGGTTTCAGACAGTTCAAGGTGGTATTTTACAAGTGCATTACTATATTTACTCATTGTTTTTGTTCATAAACCCTTGTGTTGTGTTTTTTTGTTTCGGAGCCAGTTCACAATAAACCTGAAGCAAATAAAACATTTACAGCCCAAAACTCTGCTGAACACACATTTTTTCTGCCCACAGTTTGATTAAAGGCAAACACATAAACACAACATTTGACGGAGGTATGTGCAATATCCACCTGAAAGTAAGCAATGGCACACTTTTTATTTTTATTGTGCTTAATATATTTATCATCAAATGTGTCTTTTCCCAAGAGCTTTTTTACTCAACTTTCTACAGACATGTTTAAATTGTGTTTGTACAAACGGCAAATAAAACTTTGAACTTGAAACTCAAACAAAAATTAAAGCAATTGGATGTGACAAAAAATAAAAAGCTGTGTCCTTTTGGTGCGCCGCTGTTTGAGGATTTATCGTGATCGAGATGAAACAGAAACTGTGGGGTTCAAAAGGTGCATGAATAAGGTTGGTACTTGTCAGTGACTGGTCCATCTCAGATGATGCTGAACGGAAAAAACAGAGAGCAACACGACAGGAGTTTGGGCAGAAGCTGTAGAGGAGAAATAGACCTTGTTTAGGATTTATTTAGTCCAGAGTTGTTCTTGGTTTATTACTGTTTTTCTTCTGTTTTTTTAGTCTTGCATTTTTATCCTGATGTGTCTCTTTTTAATAAAGTCCTGAATGCAGCAGTGGATTTAGTCCTTGTCCATCTTGGTGTTGCTTTGTCCTTTTAAGTCCAGGATTCCTGTTTTGTCTTGTTTAAATTCATTTAACTCTGGTTTAGTCCTGGTATAATCCTTGGCTAAACTTTAATTTTGTTTTGTCCAAAGTTCAATTTAATGTTTGGTTCTGGTTGAGACCTGGGTTGGTTCAGGGAACTTCTGATTTACTTGTTGATTTAGCCCTTGTTTACACTTGTTTACACTACTTTAGTCCTGTTGTAGTCCCGAGTTGACTCCCCAGTTCAGCCCTTTTAATAAGTTTAGTCCTTATTTAGTTCAGAGTTTTAGTCTTGCATTTTGTCCTGGTTTATTCCTAATTCTGTTCTGAATTTAACTGTTAAATTACTTTTGGATTATCCTTCGTTTTATCCTTCATTAGTCTTTTTCACTCCTAGTTTTAATTCTACTTTATCTCTCATTCATTCCTATTAAATTACACAAAAACACAAATCTCCTACTTCTTTAAACGCCTCACATTGGTCATATTTCCGGAGTTTTCCTAAAAGCACCGCTGCTCTCTGTTTCGTCCAATCAGCGCGCAGCTCGTCCGTGACGTCAGCCCCGTTTATTTTGCTGCTGCTCATTAGTCTCTGTCGCCGCCGCCATTAAAATACCCCGCTGCAATGTAAACCGAGGAGTAGCGCTGATTTTTGTTCTGTTTTACCATGAAACGGGCTTTAACGAGACTTTACCCCGTTTCGGAAACCATTTTTACGAGTGGTTTATGTCTCCGTGGAGTTAAAAATGTGATAAAGGGCGAGCAGGCATAAAGTCAGCGGCCAAAGGTTTGAGAGAGCAGCGGGAGGAGGTGCCTTGGGACGGGGCTACAGAGGTTTGTTGTGGTTTTCGGGAACAGTCGAGACATGGTAAGCGTTTTCAGCTATTTTTCTTGAACTTTTACATGTACTAGCTTCATTTTAGTTTTAATACTTTATCCAGATTTATCCGCGGGAATGTTAACCGTTGTTACAGTCGCTAACGGTTAGTTATTAACACAAAGCTAAATGCTAATTGCTGTAATTTTAAAACGCGAAGCTAAAAAAAAACACTTGTAAACTAATTCAAGGCGGTTCAACAACACGAACTTTCCTTCATTTTTAGTTTTAAAGCACTCCTATTTAGCTTAACACTTACATTAAATCTGAAGAAATGACTGTGACTAACTTTTCATCAGTTTTTTTGACTAAACATTGCATTAGGCCTTTAAACGAAGCAGTAATCGAGAGCATTTACCTAAAATAAAACAAACAAATCTAACCTACTGAGCTAACAAACATAAATATAGAACATAACTTATCTGCTTCACCAGCTCCACACAGTGTGTTGTAAGATGAGTTGATTTGTTTGTTTTTTCCACCATATGTTAGAGTTTTATTGTATAATATCTAGTCAGCCTTAAAAATAAAATCTCAAATTTAAATAGAATAACAATAAATTTGTGGCACCAGTAAAATTACTTCAAAGCCTAAATCTTTTCTTTTTGAGAAGGCCTAATATTAACATGAAACAGAATTTTTCTTTTCTTAACCTGTTTATATGGATGTTATGTGACTTTGTTCCACTAGATGGAGTTGTGAGCTATAATAGAAGCTAACCTCTGAACTTTGTAGCTTCCAGATGAATATAGGGTTGTCTCTTTTGTAAAGTAAAGGCTATTATACACAAAAAGTCCTAAGTATTACACTTATTTAATTGTATACTACAATTACAAACTACACCTGTAAATGCCAGAAATTTATAATAATATTCTTTTTAATGAGTGTAAATCTGTCTCATTTACTCTGCCACAGACAGAGCCAAAGCAAACCACGATGACCGAACAGAAGCTGAAGTGGGCCTGCGACTACTGCACCTACGAGAACTGGCCGTCCGCCATTAAATGCACAATGTGTCGGGCCCCGAAATTCAGAGGCCCCATCATCACAGAGGACCCTTACAAACACACCCCAGACTTGGACTCTAGCGTGGACTGGACCTGCTCCAGGACTGAGAGTAGCAGCAGCCTTCTAATTTGCCCGGACTCGAGCGCTAGACCCCGAGTTCGGTCTAGTAGCGTGGCAGAGATCGCCAGTAAGTGGTCCTGCCAGATGTGCACCTATTTGAACTGGCCCAGAGCTGTTCGTTGTACCCAGTGTCTTTGCCAGCGTCCCAAAACTCAAAGCCCGACTGAATCCCCTCAAACTTCAAGCCACCGTCCCGGTTTGCAATCCCCGGTCGACCCCTGCGAGGAATACAACGACCGAAACAGACTAAACACGCACCAACAGCACTGGACTTGCTCAACTTGCACTTACCAAAACTGGCCCACGTCTGCCAAGTGCGTGGTGTGCGACCATCCCAAACCGTACAGCCAGGAATCCAGCAAATCCAGCATAGAACGGACCGAAGTTGAAGAACCGTCGCCGATAATTAACGAACAGGAGAGGTCCCAGAGGAGAACGGGCGGCGGCGGGAGCCAGAGTCAGAGAAGGTCGCCTCCTTTGGCCAAATCCGAAGGTAAAATGGACTTTCAGCGGATCGAGCTGGCAGCCGGAGCGATGAGCAGCAACGAGGAGCAAGAGGTCGACTTCAAGAAGCTCAAGCAGATTAGGAACAGGATGAGGAAGACCGACTGGCTCTTTCTGAATGCATGCGCTGGTGAGTACTTGAGCAGTAACGTTATATTCACCCTGGCCTCAGACGTGAACCACACAAATAACTAAAATTTAATTGATTGTAATGAATTATGAATTGTTACAGAGTTATTACAGTTCACCGGATGCACCACAGCTCCAGTTCTGAACAGGCTCATATCTGTGTCTGTTTACTTCTAATCAAGGACATAAAACAGCTCTAATAAACAACAAGCTGTGGATAGAAAAGTCAAATGCTTAAAATGCAAGAAAACGTGACTCTACCTCTTTTTAACAAACTCTACTGAATGCTCTCTTACAGTTCATAACACATTTATTCAGAAAGAGGAACAAGACGTGCAAAATACACAGCGCGGTTCATAAACACACTCAGGTTGAGTCAAGTCTAAGTGTAATTCTCACTCCCTAATGTGGTCTGAGGTGATAAATTACATAGTGATAGCAGTTTTTGTGTACTTCTCATTAGGAAAGTTGACAAAGTTTAAAACATTCACTTTCAGCTGAAGCCTCTGCCATGTTTTCAGAAGCTAATTTACTTTTTATCTGCATCTTTTCTTGATATTTTGCTGCCCTGATATTACCACAACAACACTTATACACTGCTCAACCCTGTTTTTTTTTTTTTTACTGGTTATGGGTCATTTTTGGATTGCAAAATGCTGCAGCTTGACCTTAAAAACTGGCTTTTTATGACGCTTAAGATAAGTGCTTAGGTTAAACTGTGTTGCTTTTATCTTCCTGTTCAGTGTAAAAATGTCAACTTAAATGCCAAAGTCTGGTGTTACTCTGCTCTGGCTCGTCGTCGAAGCCCAGGCCGCTCTTCCCTGTTTCTGTTTCTCTGAGTGACTCTTTGATACCGACTGAGAGGCTGTGAGTGTCTGCAGCCGGTGTCTATGAATGGTCCGTGTGGTCAGCCCTGGCTCGAAGTCAACAAACCTCGTAAACAGTGGCTCTTATGTGCGCTGCCTCGGCCCCGGGAAGCAGAAATAGCCTCAACGAGACACGAGTCAAGAGAACGCACGAACACAACGCATGATCCGTGGCCTCTTCACCTTTGCTCCGGTTCAGATATGTGTCGCCAAAAAGTAAAAATATTATCCCTGGGGTCACAGCGAGCAGGTTCTGTCACCTCTGTCCCACATCGGCTTTTTACTCGAAAGAAAACAAGCAATAAAAGAAGTGGCATAATAGTGAAGCCCTTCATTACTGCTTTAATTAATGACAAAAAGCTAACGTCAGTGTAAAAAGTTAACTACAGTCTATTCTTGTTTAAGCTCCAAGTCACAGTCTAGTCCAGAATCTGTTTTGTTTTCTTGCTTCTCTGACTCATAAGTGTTACCAGATCCGAGGCTTACGTTATCTAAAGACAAATACCGTAAACTAAACTACTCCACAGCTATTTCTCTGGCTGCTCTCTTCAAGGTTTACCACAACAAATTATTTAGTGGTTTGGATATTTAGTCTGGCATAAGTTTTTATGCTGGATGCCCTTCCTTACGCAACCTCTCCGTTTATCAGAGCTTGGGACTTGTACTTTATACAGCACCAAAATGCAAACACTGGCCAATAGCATAATCAAAACACTTTAGTCTGCCGGGCCAGTAGGGGCGCTGTAACCCTGCCACTACAGTTATTACAAAAGGAAAAGTATATAAAGTAAAAGCTCTGATATTCTGTCTGTAAATGTTTTTTGTTTTGTTCAGCTGTCGGACATTTTTTCTGACGACACACGTTAAATGTCAACAAAACAGGTGCCGCAAAAGTTTCTGAAGCTTAAGAACATTTTGGGCAAAATATATCATCAAGTAGGCTGCTTTTCTGCGTATTTGGTTGCTGTAATAATCTAAATGGCAAAAATCGCAGTGTCACGGGCTTTAAACACAACACAAGTTCTCTTTTCTGATTGGATAAAAGGAGACGTGATATCAGGAAATAGCTTCTCTCTAAACTAGAGGAACTGGGACAGACGTGACTGTGCTCTATGCTGTACCTACTTCTCCTTTACTCTTTATTTGCCTTCTTGCTGTGAAGACATATTTAACAGTGTGTCAGTGACGAGCTAATGCTTTACGTCTGCGGTCGCACCGTGTTTCAGCTGTTTGTTCAGTGTTTATCTCTGGAGGAAGTGCAACAGGAGCTACAGCAAAGCACAGCACTTCCTCTGCTCCCACAACTCAATACGGCTCCAGGCTCCTGTTTCCAAACACCAGGCTTCCCACGCATCCTGGGAAAACATCTACATCTTTTCCCCTTTTTGTCCTGGAAAATCTTTTACCATAAAGATAACGCTGCCATTTGAGAGAGCCAAGTGTAAACCATCATTTAGAGTGATTAATTCCCTCTAAAAACTAACTAAAAACTGATGATAATTTTGAAAAGTCCCATTGATTCCCATTGATTTAGTCCAAAGGAAATGTCCGGTGTTTTACGTAATAATGTTCTTTGTGAGAGTATAACTGGCAGCAGGCCATAATCACAGCTGATAAAAGTCTATTATAAACACACACTGCCTGGACTTTTATAATGTGTGGGGCCTTTAAAACAAGGCTGAGGAAACAGGAGTTTGTTTGCCCTAAAGCGCTGAAAATAATTGTCGAATTCTTATCAGATAGAACAAAATGAAGCCTTAGAAATTGCTTTTGTAACAGATGTATTTTAGTGCTTGTTAGTTAACTTCAGACCTCGTCCAACCCTGAAGCACTCCTCAGTTTAGACCTGTTTTGGACCTGGTTTAGTCACCATTTAGTCATTTTTGTCCCAGTGTAATCCCATATTTAGTCTAGGTTTTAGTCCTGGTTTAGTCCAATGAAATACCAGCTGTATTCCTACATTTTGTGTTGGATTTCATTCTAGTTGAGACCTGGTTTAGTCCTGATTTAGACCTGGTTCTATCTTATATTGAATTCAATTTTACTCCTAAATTTAGTCATGTTTTGTTTTCTTTTTTAGACCTCTTTTAATTGATCTGTGTTTTCGTCCTAATTTAGTCCTGGTTTAGTTTGTGTTGAGACCTGTATAGACCTGATTTAGTCCTAATTCAGTCCTGGTTCAGTGCTAAATTTAGTCCTAGTTTAGCCCTCATTCTTAAATTCAAACCTTAATTAGACCTAGTTCAATTCTAGTAGCATTTTGTAACGGCTAAACTTACTTTTTTATCATCCATCTTTAAAAAATCTGTAATTTTTTAAATAAAATCTCTGAAACCTGAGTCTGACCTGAGTCTGACAGAGCTGCGTGAGGCCACTGTTGCAGTTGCTATATGCCGTCTATAACCATCTGCCGTTTATTTAAAGCTCGGTGTTGGTTAAATATCATGCAGCATATGTAAATGGATATGTTCTTTGGCATCTCTCCTCGGGTCCCTTCAAGGTAACGTCTCGTCCCGAACGTCCTCTTCTCTTCGACGGCGACACGGAACGTCTTCACACGAGGCGCTAGAATTAAAATTAGCTCGTACTTAAACCTCGCTGCTACTTGTTTTACCAATAACAGATGTATGGACTCATGGGACCTTTAGAGAAGACGATATACTGACAGTAAAGAGGAGTGAACTTGGAGTGGAGCAGTTATTGGGCTGGTCTTTGTCAAAATATTATTCAAAAAGTGTTATATGCAGTATGGTTGTTCAGTATTGTAATTACAGTGTGAATTGCGCAGACTGATGATTTATTGGAGTAATGTGTCAAAAGTAAAGTACCAGTTAAATAAATCAAAATTTGACAACTGGATACCTCCCTGGAGCTTTTTATTTATTTTATAGAATAAGGGTGTGTTCACAATCACAGTCGCACCAAAACAGAAAAAAACAGTTGATTTTTGCTTATTTTTTTTAGTTGGACAATATTGTTTCCTTTGTTTTTTCCGCTCTTGGGAAAACTCAACGTTATTTGATATTTTCGTCGCCTGTTTATGATGCTCTTTCTGTTTGGGTTTGTGTTCAGTCCAATTCGGTTTCACACTTAAATAAAACTGTACCAGAGTTCAGTTGGAAGCGCTCCAAGTCCTTCCTTTCACTTTGATTTCCCTTGTGCTCTATTTCCAGTTTCCTTTTTTGAACTTTTGCTGAAATAGACACTTTTTTTCACCGCTGTTGCTTCAATGTTAAAAAGCCTCAATGAGAGCGTCCCTTAATCTAATGTGATCATGTGATTAACCAAAGCTCACTGTCACAGGCTCAGTATTCTCTTCATAATACCTTCACAATAAAGCCTTGACAAGATCTTGTGTTTTTTCTCAGATGATTATTAATTACATACTTTCTTCTGTAAAATTTGAGTTAAGTTATTCCAAATGAATCTAAATGTTGTAATATCGTTCAGCCCCATGTCACACTTTATTAGTCCTCTCTGTTCACTCCAAGGTCAATAACCCTAATTTCCATTGACAGTCCTCTGGGTCTTCCTCTAATACTCTTTAATAATCTGTACAGAGATAACTCCGCTGTCATTGTTACTATCGTCAGCTACATCCAGAGGTCACCTGAGCCCAACAATAAACCCTGTCCGCCCTGTCATTCCTCTTTTTAATTCATCTCTTTCATCTCTTTTAAATTGCTCTCTGAGATGAATATGAATTGGCAGCGACTGAGAGCGTTTGATCGATGTTTCTGTTCCTCTTTGATTGAACATGGCGGGCCGTCTGTTCGGGAGCGAGGACACGGAGCTGGAGCCGCTCCAGAAACCCAGCCCTAATCCATTTACAAAGCGCAGGGTTGTTTTTAAAAGGATTCCCGTTGCCTGTGATGTAAATTTGTTTCCCTTTAGAGATGTTAATACGGCGCAGGATGACAGCAGCGCGACAGGTGTGAAATATGAAGTGCTTTGGAAACAGTCTTATTGTTGTTGTGGCATAGATCAGACTCGTACAAAATTCAAATTGTATTCAAATGAGAATGGGTCTTTAACGAGTGGACTCTGGGCCAAATCTGGACCACAGTGGGCTTTTACACCAGCTATTGTTTTGTATAAATGTAGTGACCTAATTCATGACGTTATTCAAGACTTAAACAAGGGATAAAGTAGGACTAAATAACTAACAAACAAAGGCTAATCCTTCACTAAATGTAAGACATGTAGGTATAATTGCTCTCTTGAGGATCCAAGGGTAATTCCACCCTGACTCTGTCCTGATCTGTGCCTTCATACGTGTATATCCCTGTGGCTTTTACTGAGCTCAGGAGATGGGGAAAGGAGGTGATGACGTTTAAAACACAAAGAAGAGACAAATGAGCTGACTCGTAATGAGCTAATATCGATACGAGGCTTATTCGAACGTGTAAACAAACATTAAACAGTGGAACGTAAAGTACAAGGCATTTGTGTCATCAGCATCATCACTGTTTGTTCCGGTGTGTTCATGTACTGTGACTGTATTCACACATTTAAAAATAACATTAACACATTTTCATCCATCTTCTTTGTTGTTACGGTTTAGAATGTTCCAAATTTCTGACTGAAATCACATAAACACACCTGATAATGCACCATTTGGCACAGAAACACAGCAGAGCCTCAGGAGGACCTTCTGGAGGATCTTCTGGCGGCGTTCACACATTGGAGAGCTTCAGAGATGTTGTCTCTGGGTGTGAAATGTGAGGAGGGGGTTGTGTTCAGACATTCAGGTCAGAGTACAGTCTGGATCTCAGTGTAAACAGGGTTTAAATGAGGTTTAAAACAGGACTAAATTAAGAACTTAACAACAACTAAACCGTGATAAAGAAACCCAGAATGTACCAGGATTAAAACTGGACTGAACCAGCACAGATTTGACTGAATTTAGGTTTAAATTTAGATCTAAAACCAAGACTCAACTAGGTCTACTTTAGGACTAGCCCTAGTTCTAAATCTAAAACTAAACCAGAACTTTAAACCAATACAGAGGAAAAGTACTTACTTAAATTACTTTAAACTCTACTCTAAACCTCTGATCTAAAGCCAGTGAATGAACCCAAAACATCCAAACTCTACTCTTTTGGTACTTTTTTGTGACTCATTTCTTTCTTCCTAGTTTAATTTGACAGATTAACCTGATGTGTGTTTTTGTCCAGGTGTGGTGGAGGGAGACCTGGCGGCAGTAGAAGCCTATAAATCGTCCGGCGGAGACATCGCTCGACAGCTCACGGCGGACGAGGTGCAGCTCCTGAACCGGTCTTCGGCGTTCGACGTGGGCTTCACTTTGGTGCATCTCGCCATTCGGTTCCAGAGGCAGGACATGCTCGCCATTCTGTTAACGGAGGTACTAACACATCTTTACTCACACAATAGTCTTATTCCAAGTCGATTGTCTTACGTCTTTACCAGAAATGCCTCTGTGTTGTCTTTGGTGTTTTCAAACTTCACTTCACTTTTATCTTATCTCTGTTTGTTGTGTTTTTATGACAAGGCTATTTCATTAACAGTGTTGAAGCACACAGTGTGTTTACAGTCTTCTAAACACTCTTTCCTTCTTAACAAAGCCATAAAAACTAGAAACACACATTTAAATATCTCAGAAGAGAAAACAGCAAAAGCAAAATGGTGACAGCAAAGAAGGGATTTGTCAACAGAGCCTCAGTTTACAGCTTTTTATGTCTTTGAGAAGCAAAAGGTAAAAGTCTAAACGGAGAATTAAATTTAGAGCCAAACTAAAACTGATCAGGGACTAAAATCAGGAAGAAGAACCAGATTAAACTAAAGCAAAACCAGGTCTAAAGAGAAAACAGAACAGAAAGCTGCTTAGAAGTCTGTGTGACAGTGATTAGCTTTTTTGAAATAATATTAGACTTACTTCTGACACAAACTCGATGCAGCCTGAATAATATCTTAGCATTTATTTGAACAAAGATATATGAAGTTTCCATAAAATAATACATTCATTACAAAAAGTGCCTTTTTTTGTGACTTCTGACATAAAAAGTAAATATTTCTTTTCTTTTCTACTTTTAACACAAGGCAATATAACAATATTGAATACTTTTACTCTTAAAGTTAGTCTTACTCAGTTTTAAAGTGAAGAGAAATGGAGCCAGAACAGAAATTGTTTTTTTATTGTGGGACTGACAAATACCCACTTTTAATCAGTTTAAGCAGTAGTAATTTAGACTTGTGGCAACGTTTATTTAGAAGACGGTAAAACTGTCTTTCCTCGTCCGTCGCATTGGTCTGTAATAGTCAGAGCCCGCAGTAGATGCCTGTGATGTGGCCTATAATTACAGCGGAAGTGCACTCTGAGGATTAGCTGCAGGATTAAACAGGCTGCTCTCTGTCATTGGGGCTAATGGACACAATGCCACAGAGCTGATGTGCTTTATGAGAAGGCCACGCAGCGATTAGAGAAGCCACAGTCATCTCACTTAAAGGAAAACCGACTGGCTTTTTATGCTCGATGAACTCTACCTTAAAGCGTAACTGTTTCAGAGAAAAAAGAATAAAAAAGAGATGGTTTGGTGTTTTAAATTGCCTTTCAATGTCAATAAAAAGGCTGATTTTGTGTGGCAGGTGTAAACTCAAACAGGACAGCTCTAGACTCTGTCCTTTGTGTTTTTCTGTTGCAGGTGAACCAGCAGGCGCCGAAGTGCATCCCCTCCATGGTTTGTCCGGAGCTGACGGAGCAGATTCGCAGAGAAATCGCAGCCTCCCTTCATCAACGTAAAGGAGACTTCCCCTGTTACTTCCTCACAGACCTGGTCACATTCACACTACCTGCAGGTAACGCTCCCAAATGCTCAGTTTTATTCATGCAGTTTTTATTTTTAATGACATGATGACGTAGTATTGCACGGGTTAAACAGTAAACCAGTAAATCAGGTGCACATCAGAGGCATTTGAGGCTTAAAAAAACACAAAGAAATCATTTGGGATGCATTAAAACCAGCTTTAGGCACCTCAAGTTTAAACAGAAGCATTTATTACACCACATTTCTGAAAAAAACTAATCAAGATCCTTTTAATTTTGAGTTTTATTAAAATACCTCGATATTGTCTCTATATTTTAAACTTGTATCGGTATCTATGCTATTTTTCCCATGGATTAAATAGATCTCTTGCATAAAAAAAATCTGTTTATCTATATTTGCATAAAACAGAGGGATATAAATTGGAAATAAATCAATTTAATCCAAATACAGCAAGATGTTTACAAGTCACTCATTTAAATTTCATCATTTCTAAATAATCTAAAAATGACTAAATTCAATTAAAGCTTTATGTTAGACTCATAAAAAGGCCCGTAGTAATTAATAAAACCAAGATTATGTATAAAAATCAAAGTTTATATTGCTTGTATCGAGCCTGTCATTTAATATAAGTAATTTCTCCATATTTTACAGATAAATTTAAAGTCTTTTTCTTCCCGTGTCATGCCTCTGAGCCCAGCTGCCGTTTCCCTGAGGCTGGTGTTTTCAGTGAAAGGACGTTCTCTTCAGAGCCACAGTTTTGTTCTGATCCACAGCTGATGTTGCCTCCGGGATGAAAGATTACGCAGGCTTCAGCGAGAGATCGCGTCGGGCCTTGAGCCAGCTGTAGGGCTCTCTGTCTCTTTCTGTGCGTCTCTCTCTTTATACAAAACCGGTGCCTGTCTCCATTGAGCTGAAGAATAGCCGGCAGTGTTTAGCTCTGTGTGTCCACGGTTCAATACGCACAAAGACGAGAGCTCGTGCTGCAGCGCGTCATTGATAAAATGTCAGAGCGGCTCTCAATGGAAAAACAGAGAACGTCCTCTCAGTGTCGTAACTGTACTCAGTGGTGACAGAGAAAGTATTGAAGGGCTGCACTGTTTTAAATGAGTGTGAAATGGATTATAGTGTTTACAGATCAAATTAGGACTGAACTAGGACTTGTCACGGACTAAAGTAAGCCTCAGATAAAGATCCCAAGAGTAAATAAGAAGGTATAAAAGATAAATTAACAATACAGTGCAATACAACCCAGATTTAACGTGGATTTTATCAGGATAAAGCCATGTCCGAGACACATAAATCATGACATAAACCAGAACTAAACAGGGAAATGATCCAGGACTAAACCCAGGATTTATCTAGAACTAAGTCTGGACTCTGGTCTAAACAAGGTCGAAATCAAAGACTAAATTCAGACTCAATCACAGCTCAACTCTGACTTAAATGAACTTACTCTAGAATAAACACAAGACTAAATCCAGACTAAATGGAACCCTTGAATAAACCATAAAACATGCCATAAAGCCAAGACTTAAACCAGGTCTAACGAGGACTAAACTAGAAATAAACCAAAACTAAACCAGATTAAACACATTTGAGACAAAAAATACGTCCATTATCACAATAAATTTTCCTAAAAGTGCTATTTTTTGTATTTATCATGTATTATAAGCTAAACAAGTTAAAAAAAAGACTCTGTTAGCAATCAGATGTCGTGGTGGTGCATTATGGGTAGTTTATACTGAGCTCTAAACCCATTATTTCTGTGTTTGTGCAGACATCGAGGACCTGCCGCCTGCCGTTCAGGAGAAACTGTTTGATGAAGTGTTGGACCGAGACGTTCAGAAAGGTAACGGAGCATAAAGAGTATCACATTCATGAGATTTATTATGGTTAGGATTATATTTGTGATGTGATAAAACCAAACACAAACGGCAGAGAGCTTATTATTTTACAGAAGAGGTCTATTTGACTTTAACTGGAATAATAACCTTGTTCTGGAATCACTCTAAAAATTTTAGGTTTTTGTCTCTTTACTCACTTTTCCATTTTGAAAATTGAATAAAAAAAACAAAAAAACATTTAAATTTAACTCTTCACATCCGTCTAAAACCTTTGCACAGTACTGTATTTATTTAAAAAGCTTAAAAATGGAAGTTAAACGTGAAAAAATGTGTATTAACCCATCTTTATTACAGTTTTATATGAGCATGCTGTTCATAAGAGGCCTTCGTGTTTTATTCTTAACCAACATTTTAAGCTGACTTTTTTAAATTAAGGAAATCTGAGGAAAAATGTAAGAAAAAACACCTAATCTTTTATTTTGTGACAGCTCGGGTTAATTAGATAGCGTCGTTCCCTCGGCTGTAGATCCGACACCTTCTCATGACTCTCTGGATACATTTGCATAGGTTTGCAGTATCACAGCAGCACCGTGACCTACATAAGCCTCAAATCTGGGTTACATTTTGCATTTGTGACGGTAAAATTAAAATATGCACGTCGGTAGAAAATATATCCCGCGCAGGTGACGCCGTAAGTAGTTTAAGTCCCCGAAGACGAGCCGTAGCAGGTGCTGAGAAGTGCTTATGTAGAGTTTGTGTTTTTTTTGACAGAGTTGGAGGAGGAGTCCCCCGTCATTAACTGGTCTCTGGAGCTGGGCACGAGGCTGGACAGTCGGCTGTACGCTCTGTGGAACCGGACGGCCGGGGACTGTCTGCTGGACTCGGTGCTGCAGGCCACGTGGGGCATCTACGACAAAGACTCCGTCCTCCGCAAAGCTCTGCACGACAGCCTCCACGACTGCTCGCACTGGTGAGACGTCAGGGAAACGAGTCCTGAGAGGGATTAGAGGAGGTTCTGCTCGAAAATGAGACTGTTTACAGATCAAACGCTGAGCCAGGACTGAACTAGGACTTGTCACGGACTAAAATAAGCCTCAGATAAAGATCCCAAGAGGAAATGACAAGGTATAAAAAGATAAATTAACAATAGAGTACAATACAACCCAGATTTAACGTGGATTTTATCAGGATAAAGCCATGTCTGAGCAAGAATCAAACCTAAGATAAATCATGACATAAACCAGAACTAAACAGGGAAATGATCCAGGACTAAACCCAGGATTTATCTAGAACTAAGTCTGGACTCTGGTCTAAACAAGGTCGAAATCAAAGCCAAATTCAGACTCAATCACAGCTCAACTCTGACTTAACCTTTTTAAAACAGACACTGTTCTGTTTAATGTTCCTGTAGAAGTCTAGTTTAAAGTCATAACCCTTAATTAAACAGTTCCAAGTCAGGCACGAACACTTGAAAACTGTTTATACATTTATATTATCACAGACTGTAGCTTTGTAAAAGATAGAGTTTCTATTCCTCTTCGTTCCCACTGGTTTCTCTGGAGTAGATTTGAGCTGCAGCTTTGGTCTAGAGCCACAGGATGTTTACATATCTCTCCCACAGTTAAATCCAGGGAGTTTGATTATCAAATATCTCATGATTTAATGATTAATCCTTCCTGTTTTCCTTCCCTCGCTTCCTCAGGCCGTTCTTAGTCAGCTTTAAACATTTAAAAACCATTTAAACCTGAAGAAATAGATGTGTTTTCCCTGAATTTCTCAACAAAATCTCATCTGTCTTTTGCTGTTTTAATAGCTCTCTTGCTTGAATTTGACTTTGGGGATGTTTTAATAACGTTTTAATTGTTTCCTTCAGGTTTTACAGTCGGTGGAAGGAGTGGGAGTCGTGGTATTCGCAGAGCTTCGGTTTACACTTCTCGCTCAGAGAGGAGCAGTGGCAGGAGGACTGGGCCTTCATCCTGTCTCTGGCCAGTCAGGTCAGTATCAGGGCTGCCTTCCACACACTTTTACTCCAAGGTTGATTCTACCGAGGCTGAACGATAAAATCAAACAACTCTAAATGAAGAAGAGAAATGTGACAAAAGTCCATAGTTCATTTATGTTAATAGCCCAATTCAGTGTAATCTCCTAAAGTTTATTGTAAAAATGAGACCTTAAGACGTGATCTAGTCTTTATAATGAAGGATTTTAATAGATGAGAATGATCAGTCCACAGCAGGATTTTGTCCAATCACAGCTCACTTCAGGTAAAAAGGAGCGCTCCCATTGGTCGACACTGATGTCAACAACGAAGGAACAAGGAAATAAACCGAGGAAATGGGTTATTCTGTTGGAAATACGTCTTATTTTACAGAGAAACAGATAAAAATAGAGAAACAGCAGCAAATGAAACATGGATAAATGTTGACAGTGCTTTACGGAGATAATTAAAGCATCGAAACACAAAAGATTCAGCTCTAAACTTTGATTTAATGCAACATATTAGTATTTTGTGGTAAAAAATTGGTCCAGTTTTAGCTTTTTTTTAAATAAAAGAAGCAGGAAAGGTTACTGTTGTCGTTGGAGGAGAGTGGAGTCTGAGACCGGGACAAAAACAAACAAACTCAGGAACTGGAACTTTAATGCAACAAAGCAAATCCAAATAAACCGAGACCTTTAGAAGTGAAGTGGTTTGTGTGAGAAGTGTATTTGCGACAGAAGCTGAAGCCTCTTCTCGTGTGACACGCTGCACGGCTTCAACATGTGACACTGGGATTATTTGGGAGCTGAGCCACTGCAGCGATGACATAAACAAATACAGCAGAGATGACCACGTTATGACCTCAGCTAAAGCTCGATTTATTCACTTCAACAACAGCTAAGGCTCAGTGATATCACATTAACGCAGTGTGACAACAAACTACATATAAGCTGCTCGATTATGGAAAAAAACATAATCACAATTATTTTGGTTTGATTTTACACCATTACTGATTGAATTTATTGGATTTATTGAAGAAAACAGTGAATTTTCCTTAAAATAAATAATACATATAAGTAAATAGCTTAAAAATAAACAGAAATAATAATTAAGATAAATAAGAATAACAGTGTAGTTTTGTTTTGTTTTTCTTATGCTTTCAAGGTTTTTTTTCTATATATTTGTATTTTATTTGTATAATATTTTGTATAAATTTTGTGATTGTTGGGAGCCGAAATTGAAAATACTATATATTTTACATTAGTTAGAAACAACACATTTAATCCATCTGTTGCTAGAAGTTTATGAAGTGAATAAACTGTTTACATGAGGTTTATGTGCTTCTTATTTTTATTATTATTGTGGCTGTAAAGGATAATTCAGTTGAGTTATGTAACATTATGCCTCACAGAGCGCTACTGAAAAGCGAGAAGGTGAGAGTGAACGGCTCAGATTACAGCTGGACTCGGTTTTAGATGTATTTTTATTAAAAGCAGATGCGAGGCTGTATTAATCCTGTGTCTGTCTCTGTTCTGTGTGTTTTCAGCCCGGAGCCAGCCTCGAGCAAACGCACATCTTCGTTCTCGCTCACATTCTTCGCAGACCCATCATCGTCTACGGAGTCAAGTACTACAAGAGTTTCCGCGGAGAAACGTTAGGCTACACGCGGTTTCAAGGTAAATGTGTGGATTCAGGAAAGAAATCATCCAGCTCCACTTCTGCCAACGTTAGAGAAGGATAAATGTGTAACAAATGGTGTATTTATGAATAATACGCTGTAAAAATAAACTCTTCAGGCCTTAATCACTGATAATAATAAAGAAAATAAATGTAACAGTGAACTATCAGTAAATGCAATATAGGATCAGATGTTTTTTTATTTTATTTTTTTTAAATAATTTTCAGTTTCTGATACTGTGGTAAAAAGGGACTAAGAATTAAGGAAAAGGCTGGCAATTATCTGCTGCAAAACGTGCACACTTTGACTAGATCCTTTAAACTTTAAGAGTTTTTAAGTAAGAGAGATTGTAACATTCCTAATATTGAGATTCTCAGTCATCCAGGTCGTTAAAAAAGCATCAGTCGAAGTACTTATTCCTAATATTTTTATGTATCTAATATGTTTTTAGTGAATTTTAAGACTTTTTTAAACTCAAAAAATCTGACACAGACTCTGAAAACATAGGAGTCTTTAGGTTAAAAAGGATGATAAAACATTTGATGACAGTTTATTTAGGTTAAAGTCAAGACACACTCGACTAAAATCTATTTGAATCATTTATAACCTTGAATATTTTCTTATGAAGTGATATGGAGCCCAGATAATATCAGCTTCTGTAATGAGTCCATTAAATAGTTTTTAAGTCAAATATAAGTGTGTATTAATTACAGGAGGTAAACATAAACTTTCATTTTAACCTTGACTTTATTAACTTTAAACGTACTTTGAGTAAACGCTGGATGAAAGAATATTGTTAATAGAGCTTAAAGTTGTTTCCTGAGAAGAAATATATTTGTAACGTCTGTAAAGCTGCACCGACCACAGTTTTTATCATGTATGTAATTTATTTTATTGACATTGTCTCCTCCTCAGGTGTGTACCTGCCGCTGCTGTGGGAGCAGAGCTTCTGCTGGAAAAGCCCCATCGCTCTCGGCTACACCCGGGGCCACTTCTCCGCTCTGGTCGCCATGGAGACCGACGGCTACGACAACCGCGGAGCCGGCGCCAACCTCAACACGGACGACGACGTGACGGTCACCTTCCTGCCGCTGGTGGACAGCGACAGGAAGCTGCTGCACGTTCACTTCCTGTCGGCGCAAGAGGTTCGCTTTAGGAGGAGCTTTACTTTTACTTTTGATTTCAAGAGATTTGGGGAAGTTTCAGAGTTTAGAGTTGGAAACGAGAGGGGATTTGTAGTTTGTGGAATCGCTGTAGAGCACGAGCAAACAAACGAAATCTTAAATGATCTTTATGTGTCTGGCTTCAGAAAAAGTCAAATCCAACACTATTCTAAGAGACTTATTCTTTTATTCTCTTCATTCTGTTTATTTTTCTTAAAAGCAAAAGAGGCTCATATAATGTCACTGGTTTATAAAAGTTGCCTCAGACTTTTTGAAGCTTTTCAGATTAAGATATTGGTTGAGTTTACAATTTTAGCTTAAAACCAAGTGATTAAATCTGACTAAACTCTGATAAAGCAAATGTCAGACTCTTCTGTTCCACTTTTAAACAGTGTTTCTTTCTTTCTTTTTTTAAATTTTGAACATTTTATTAATAAGTCAGTGATATTTTCAAACCGTTCCTCTCACAAATCTATATTAATGTAGTCAGTGTTGGAGGAAGTACTCAGTTCCTCTACTTCAGTAAAAGTACAGATAAAAAGGCAGACATGTAAAAGTATATTAAAATTCATACTTACGTGAAAGTACTTGCTTTTAAATGTTCTTAAAGTATAAAAGTAAAAGTATTTGACTCAACTTTAACAACATCAATATAAAATGTATTTAATTTATTAATAAAAAAAAGTGCTATAGGTTTAGGTAAATATTTATGTCGTACTTTAACGTTTAATTCAAGGCGTCGCACATTTACAACAATAACAAATGCAATTTTACTTTTACTTTTAAAGACAGATATTTGCTATAAAAAGTAGTGGAGTAAAAGTTAAAGCACCAATAAAAACAGCAACGAGGTGAGAGTCGTTAGAAAAAGACTCTGAAAAACAATCTCCTTTCCCTGAAGCTTCTGCAAAATTTAGACAAAACCAAAAATAAATCATCTGTTATCTTTGTTGAATTAAAGACAGTCGAGTAGATGCTTATTTAAGTCCCAATATTCACTTTCTAATTCGTCCATGTGTTGGATTATCCTCGTTTTACGCTCTAATGTGTTGTTTTTATTAAAGATGGGGAACGAGGAGCAGCAGGAGAAGCTGCTGCGTCAGTGGCTGGACTGCTGCGTGACTGAAGGAGGGATGTTGGCGGCGATGCAGAAGAGCAGCCGCCGCAGAAACCACCCTCTGGTCACTCAGATGGTGGAGAAGTGGCTGGAGCGCTACCGACAGCTGAGACCCTGCGCCTCTCTGTCGGACGGAGAGGAGGAGGACGACGAAGACGAGTGAACGGACTCCTTATATTAACACCTTTTTCCTCTGTTTTCTTTCTGCAAAACCTTTAAAGTTGTAACGATGCATGTGTTGTGTGAGCTCTGATAGAAAAGAGTGAGCGGCAGAAACACTCGGCTCTGATTATTGGTCCTGAAAAAGCACATTTACGTCCGTTCAGAGGCTGTTTACACGACAAAAGAGAACATTTTCACATTTTCAGACCTGAAATCCAATAATTAAGGCTTCACTCGTCATTTTGTTGGGATTTACTTGCATCAGTTTGAAACTTAAAGGTGCAGTGTGTAGTTTATGGCGACATCTGGTGGTGAAAAGTCAGATTACATTAAAAAAAAAGCTCTCACTCTTCCTTTCTACAGTCTGTGAGCAGCTACGGTAGCCCTGCAGGGACATACTGCTGTAGTGAGGGCTATCAATCAATCAATCAAACGCATTTATTTCAAATCCCTTCAGCAGTTTTTTTCTGTTTAAATTGTGTCAGACCAAACATACCTGTCATAATCTTTATTTAACTGTGTTCAGAGGCAGTTTATTCTGTTTCCGTTTGTACTGCCTCCTGAAAATCCAAAGGAAACCAGACTAATTCTTTGGGGAGAATGAAAAAAAACAATTGGGATGGCTGTCTGTGCTGAGTCTTTACATTAACTTTCTGTGTCCAAAAAGAAAAGAATGTGCTCAGTTTGTCTTGAAACTGACGGCTCTTTTTCATCAGAGTTTTAGATCGATAGATGTTCACTTCCTGTTTGCTGCTGTCACTCATTGACATCATTAACACTAAACACTGCAGTTTAACATGTATTTATGTAACGTACTGGAAAGGTTTATTCAGCTGTGGACATAAAAAGTAAAGAAAAATACCACAAAGTGAAAAAAACAGAAGATAATTCTAAACCAAATCAATATTTGGTTTGATTTTTCCTCAAAACAGTTCCTCTAAGTTTTTTTTACATGATCTGGTTTAGTCCAGTTTGGTCTGGTTTTGTCTGGGATTACATGGTCTGGTTTAGTCCAGTCTGGTCTGGTTTTGTCTGGGATTACATGGTCTGGTTTAGTCCAGTTTGGTCTGGTTTAGTCCAGTTTGGTCTTGTTTAGTCCAGTTTGGTCTGGTTTAGTCCAGATCCTTCTCGAACATTTGCTGTTTTGAGACAAACCAAATATTGATTTAATTTAGAATCATTTTCACTTTTCATTTTGTAAAATAATAAAAATAGACACAGTTTATAGTTTACTTTTATATCCACATTTGAATAAAACCAGATACATTTTAGAGTCTTACACACTGCACCTTTAATTTGAGTTTTGCTTTTTCACATTAATCACCAACGTTAGATGTTTATCCAACTGAACTATAAAAAACTAAAGATAATTTCTGCTGAAATCGTTTCCTTTTCTTGATATAGTCCTGCTTATTTCACCCTGAGTTTGTGGAGAAACTACTTATTACAGAAGAAAGTGACATTTTCCTTTATTTCTTTACATTTAAAACAAGCACAGGCCCATATTACATTTTATTTTGACGCTGTATTTGTCGAATAGAGACAAAGCACTGACTAAACAAAACTCACTGTATCCAGCCCTTTTTCTCATGTTTACACTGATACGAAGGTAAAGTTGAGCCAGTTTAATGTCATTCTGCTCTAATTTACCGACTCGTTCATAATCTATTGTCGTGTAAACATCCCTTAGTTTACTTTTACTCCATTTGTCTAAAAGTAATTCCCTTTTTCTGCAATAATAGAACAAATAGGAAGTGTATTTAAACCGACCCCGAGCTGCTCTAGTTGAATATTTCACGACAGAATGAGGACGTGTGAATTCAGAAGTTTAGTTTCTGCTTTATTTATTTGTTTAGGAAGAGTTAGAGACTTTCGTTTTTTTCTTCTGGCCCCATTTTCGTGCGCGTTGGGTTTGATTGTGTCTGTTTTGAAGTATTTAATTTTGCACGACGTGAAGCGGTGACGAGGAGAGTTTACTGACATTTTTACGTGTGTTTTTTTTTTGGCTGATGATGATGATTATTATTATTGTGGGATGGTGAATAAGAGAGAAAACCAAACTATCCGCCTCTTTGTACGGAGAGCGTTCATATTAAATTTGACTCACTTGGCACCTGCTCTGTTGTCACTGTTTCATTTGTGACTTTTCAGATAAAAGCAGCTGGTTTTATTTAAGGCTTTTCAATATTCAAGAACAAATATAAGAGTCAGCAAAAAAAAGCCCTGTTGCTCAAAGGTAAGTTCAGGTTTTATTCTGGTTTAGAAAGATAATTAATACTTTGCTTGGAGCAGTTCAAGATGGATTTTGTGAGTTTGTAAACTCCCAAATGTTTATATTTGCATTATTCAGTTTGGATTGGACCTAAATTTTATTTTAATTAATGTCAAATCTTTATTTCAAGTATTTTTTCTTATAAAACCTTTAAAATTTTAGACCTTATTCCACTATTTACACTTCAGTTAAGGTTATGAGTATTTAAATCAGTATTTTCCTCCTGTTTTTTTCCGTCTGAGTTTTGGCTGCACAAGAAACAAATGTGAAACAAATAAACCCAAAGTAATCCTGTTTGGATTGTTGAGGTTAAGTGACACATCCTGATTTAACGGAGACAGTGAGTTTGTAAAGTAGTGCGCCCCCTTGTGACAAATGAGAGTGATAAACATTTAAAATAGACGTAGCTCTCGGGATCCCTTAATTTTGTTTTCCACTGAGTCTCTGTGACACAAAAAAATGCTCTTTTAAAGAAGAAGTGTCAACATATTTTTTTCCACTTTTTTTAAAATGAAATTCATTCACTTCAGTCCTCACTTTACAGAACAAATATTTAAGAATTTTCAGATTTTTTAACCCATTAAATGCTTTAGTGATTAAAGTCCCTTTTTGTGTTTTATCAAAAAACAAAACAAAACAGTACATTTTTTTTCCATTCCATATTTTCAAATTGGAATTGTTGAAGGGTTGTTATCTGAGTCTGTGAGTGTCTCAAAAATATTGATTTAGATTTTTTTTTAAATTTTCAGTTGTAAATAAATTGCACAAAAAAAAATGTTTAAAATGTCCATGGAAACATTAAGGGATTTCAACACCAAGAAATGGAAAAAAATATAAAAAGAGAAATCACATTGCAATGACTATATATAAGAATGCATTTGGAGGGAGTCATTGGCAAAAAAAATGCTAAAAGGAAACAAGTGGAACTATTTTTTTGTTTTTTTAAGACATGAAAAATTCAAATTCACCCAAAATATTCAACCTGGCCACATTTAATTCCATTTGAATCAACACAAAGTTATGCAAAAATAAAATAAAATAAAAAAAAACCTCAAGGCCTTGTACTAAAAATCTGGATTATAGATCCGTCTGATCCAGAACAGAATATTTCGTTAGATAAAGTAATATTTGTAGAGCCCTGGAATAAATAAAATGTCAAAAGTAAACACACAGTCGACTGTTTCTCAGAATCATATCTTTTATTTGAACTGCACTGATGCTAAATGTCCACCTGATACAAGAAACAATACAAATACTCACACTAAAAACAAAAACTGGCTGCCTCTGCTGCTATGGTCGGGACACTAGATAAAAGTTCTGCTATTGCTCTTACAGTTTACAGGACGCCCCATCGAAAAAAAAACAAAACAAAAAAAAACCTGGCCTTCGATCGAACAAGAAAGAAAATCGAAGAAGAAGAAGGACTATGTTTTAGAGGAACATTTAACTACAAATCTAACAGGACTCTCAAAACTCTTCAACACCAAAAAACAAGGGGCTGGTTTATAAAAATACCACAATGGAGCGGGTCAAAGGGAGGAAAAAGAGAAAGGAAGCAGTCAGTCAGTCACTGGTTTCCTTAAAGACAAAAATCAGGGAAAAGGGGGGAATAAGTATTTGCAAAAAGTGTATATTCCTGAGTCAGAGGAGTTTGCTTTAACCCTTTCCTGGAAGAGAAATGTGGAACGTAGAGGCCTGAAAACGAAATAAACAGGGCACTGCTGGGTTTTAAAGGGACTGTATGTGAAATTTGACTTGTTTCAGTCAGAGTTTCCTGCACAGTGTCAGGATAATTGTAGTTTAGTAATAGTCTTTACCAAATTTGGACTAGCAACTCCTTCTTTGTGATAGCGTTATTAGCTTAGCAATGTTTGTGCTGCAGAAAATAACAGAATGTTGATTGTTTTTGTCTCACTATTGGTTTTTTTTCCTCAAATTTTCAAGTAAAGAAAATCAAATAAACAGTAATATTATGTATAATTCCATTTACCACTGTTTAGAGGAAGTAAATAAAACACAAGTAGTATGTGTAATGTATGCAGGTCACTGTATTGTCACCGTTGTTGAGTCAGCCTCTATTTTTAAAGTTTTAGCCCAAAGATATTTATTCTGAGCTCTCAGCTTTAACTGTTAGCATAACTAGCTGCAACACCGACTAAAGTTAGCACATAGCAGTATAACATTAAACCGTTTGTTTACATACTGCTTTCCAAACAGTAAAAGTAAAAAAAATGATTAGCTTGGCGGCTAACTGCTAACATTGTGTCTGTTTTCGCCAAAAATTGCACAAAACTGAGCAAATATCTGAGACAAAACAAAAACTTTGACATTTTTTGCATTCAGTTATGGCCTCTTCTTCTACTGATGCTTCTGTTCTCTACTCCTCCTGCTGGCCATGACTGGAATTACAATTTCTAACCAACATACAGCCCCTTTAAAAACTTGTAACAAATATTTATCAGATTCAAAAGGAGCAGACATCACTCGAAGCAGCTTCACAATCTGAAAAATGGTCTTGTCTTCTTGTTTCTGTCCCATAAGAAGTTGTCAAAATAATAATAATAATAACGTTGACAGTTCATTTAACCTAAAATAAAACAGCTTCAGTCAAATATACAAAGATTGTTTATGTAGAAAAGTCAAGAAATGTAAGTGTTTTATCGTCAGGAAAGGGTTAAAACTCACTCTAAATTACTAAAACTGATTTGATAAATATTTATACTTCATTTTAGCCATTCACACTGACAATCCAAAGAAAAAAAAAAAGAAAAAGTTCTTTTCAGAGACACATACATTTGTTAAAGAATGAAAAGGAGGGAAAAAGAGGACGGTAGATGCTGCATTCATGTGGCCATCGGAAATCAAAATATACAATAAAAACACAATAAAATCTTTTTGGAAGTTGCTGGTGTCCTGTCCTGTCTTTTTAAAATACATTTTTAAATTATTGAGGTTTTTATTCAATCCCACAAACAAACAAATGAACTTTTTGTGGTCTTGGTCGGTCTTGGTTGGTCTTGGTTGGTCTTGGTTGGTCCTGGTTGGTCTTGACGTCCGAGACCAAGTAATAATTAGTTCAAGACCTTTACAAAGAACTCTCAAATGTTCAGAAATATACTTTTAAATTATATTTGTGCTGACGACAAAATAGTAAAAGATGCTGTAAATTCTTTACTTATTGACAATTGAAATTCGTTTTTAAAACATGTACTTTGCTCAGTTTTATTTTAAATATTTATTTAAATATTCAGTGAAAAATGTGGGTCTTAAACAAACTTAAATTAACCATTATTTCTGTATTTATTAGCTTTAGCGTAATGACTTTTAGCGTCAAATTTGCCGCCAAATGAAGCATGTGACGTTAAAACTTAAAGACAGGTCCAAATTTCTAACCAAGGTTTCCAAAAACTCCCAAAAACCTATTTTCCCGATGTTTCCGACGCCACATGAACGCAGCATTAGGTTAAAAAGGTCCATCCAGCAGCTAACAATGCAGCTACTACGAAGTTTTCTCTTGTTCTCCTGTTCTTATTGGACTACATTTCCCATGAGCTCCTGGGGCAGAGTCTCTTTGTCTCGTGGCGCTAAAAAACAAAACAAAACACTGTCCACAATGAAATCCCGAAAAAAAGAAGAGTAGAAGAAGAAGAACGAAACATCATCAAAAGTTTGAAGCCGAAGAGACAAAAGTACAAATCCCAGGAACTAGCGGTTGTTCCCGAATGTCTCTTGGTCCCGGATCTCGTTGGGTTTTTGTCGTTTTTGGGGAAAAAAGGGAAAGTAGGGTCCGAGGAGGTGCTATTGCTCGGTGAGGTGCTCCCTGGACTCGCCGTGTTTGGAGGGCTGGTTGGGCGAAGGGGCCTGGGACGGGTGGGTCCCGGAGGGCAGGCTGTGGGCGATGGGGACCCCACCGGGAACCATACCCTCCAGAGCCCCCGGGAGTCCCCCTGGGGCCACCCCGACCACTCCGGGAGGGAACCTGGAGAGACACGGGACGGACAGGTCAAATGAGAGGGGTTCTCAAACATAGGGTCACGGCACAAAGGTGGGACGTGGTAGATTTGAATTGGGTTTAAAAAAAAAAAAAAAAACTTTACAAAATAAAAATAATAAAAATCTAATAAAATTAAAATAAATAAATAAAAGTTAAAGTTCAATAGCATTAAAAAATAAATTAATGAATGAATAAGTAAATAAAAAAATAATGAAAAGAAAACTAAAATATAAATATAAAAATAAATGAGTGAATAAATAAAGTGAAAGTCAATGGGCATTAGTCATTAAAAAATAATTTAAAAAATCATTAAATCAAATAAACTATTATTAAATCAATAAATAAATACATATAATATAAAAATAAATGAATGAATTAATACAGGAATGTAGTGAATTGAAAAAATCTGCTTTTGTAAATCAGTTTCTTAAAAAGTAAAAATAACAAAAAAATTGTATTAAATGACTAGATATATATAAAAATATATATAAAAAATAATGAATATTTTGCAAATGTGTAATGGTCAGGAGAACTGAACTGTTAATAAGATTATACTGAGCTAAAAATCATCACAATTCCACCCAGAAAATCAACAAAAATATAGCATTATAATGAATTAAATTAGTCTAAAAATGACTAAACTGCATAGATGAACAATAGTTGAGAGGATTATATAAAAGACACACCGCACAAAAAGTTTTCAAGCAGTTAATGTAAAAACTGAAGCACTTCACACTTTGAAGATTGATAATAATAATTTAAGAACATTTGAGGCTCCACAAAAAAAGAAAGAAAAACCTGAGAGAGGATATTGGTTCTTTTCCACCACTCAGTATAAAACAAGTCATATTAAAAACCTTCATCTGGACAGAGATTGTTTAAATAATGGTTTTTTGTCCGATTTTGGGTTTGCACTTGGATTTTTACACTTTGTGATGGAAAAGGACCATTTACCAAGAGTTTCCTGCTGAAGACTCCACAATAAAACCATTTTGAAAAAGGAAGGAAAGAGGATTTTACAAACTACAGACTTAATCCACTAGTTTTCACCCTAAAACCAGTCAGAAATCCAAACACAAAGCATAAAAACCAGCTCTGAACGGCTTCTTATGCTTCGTTTCTACTTTAAAGTGGGATATAAAGGATCAGGAGGAAGAGAAACTGAGCTCTAACTGGGACGGGGTCCACACAGAAACCTGGAGGGGGTCTTGTCGTCGGTCTTTACCTGTTCCTGATCTAGGCATTAATTTTATCTTGGGGGATTCCTGCGGTTACGGCCGGGAGAGTTTGGTTCAGATGGCTGCGTGAGAGAAGAAGAGTCGGACATTTTTGAACCGAACAATAAGGACTAGAAGGATCTAAGGGCTTTATTCACATTAAAACACGTGAAAGACGGATTTAAATGACATTAACGGTGTTGGTTGAGGCAGAATCTGTTGTAAAAGTGAGGATTGTTACCTGTAGGCGGCGCCGTTGAGCTCGGGGTGCACTCCCGGTTGGTCCATCACGGCCCAGGGTCCCGTGGTCACGAAGAACTCTTTATTGACGCAGTTTCGGAGGCTGTCGGGGATTCGTCCTGAGGTTTGGACAGAAATAAAGACGGGAAGGTTTAATTTCACTTCCTGTTTGTTCTATTGTTGTGGAATTAAAGAGACTTACCTTTAGACAAATAAAATAAGGGCTGTTTAATGACAGTAGATTATGAATAAGTTGGTAAATAAGAGCAGTATTACTTTAGCTCTTTTATTGTACAGACTGCTACTGCGTCAAAATAAAATATAATATGGTCCTGTGTTTGTTTTAAATCTAAAAAAAATAAAGGGAAGGAAAAGACTCTTGACACTTTCTCTTGTAAAAAAGTAGTTCCTCCAAAAAATTAACCGTAAAATAGCAGCTACATGTAAAGTACTAGAGCAGTTTTAGATGGATTTGAACAGGTTTTAGATGAATTTGAACAGGTTTTAGTTGGATTTGAATGGGTTTTAGTTGGATTTGAACGGGTTTTAGTTGGATTTGAACGGGTTTTAGTTGGATTTGAACAGGTTTAATAGGATTTGAACAGGTTTTAGATGGATTTGAACAGGTTTAATAGGATTTGAACAGGTTTTAGTTGGATTTGAACAGGTTTTAGTTGGATTTGAACAGGTTTAATAGGATTTGAACAGGTTTTAGTTGGATTTGAACGGGTTTTAGTTGGATTTGAACAGGTTTAATAGGATTTGAACAGGTTTTAGATGGATTTGAACAGGTTTAATAGGATTTGAACAGGTTTTAAATGGATTTCAACAGGTTTTAGTTGGATTTGAACAGGTTTTAGATGGATTTGAACAGGCTTTAGTTGGATTTGAACAGGTTTTAGATGGATTTGAACAGGTTTTAGTTGAATTTAAACAGTTTTTAGTTTAATTTAAACAGGTTTTAGTTGAATTTAAACAGTTTTTAGTTTAATTTAAACAGTTTTTAGTTGAATTTAAACAGGTTTTAGATGGATTTGAATCAGATTTTATTGATATTTATCTTTGCAACAAAAATCTAATCCATCTAAAACCTGTTCAAATCTAATTAAAACCTAGAGCCAAAAATAGACTCTTCTAAATGCATTGAAGGGCCACATAAAACATTGCAAAGGACCACATTTGGCCCTTGAGCCTGTGTGTACTAGACAATGCTAATAATCAATAAACATTTGTTTGGTACATGATAAAAGTCGATAACTGTAGAATTAAAGCGCAGAGATCCACTTTTTCTGTCAAAATGGCGGCTGCAACATGAACCACATTAAATCCCAGGATCTATTAACGATTATGTGAGGTTTAAATCCGAATCTGTCAGAACCGAGATATTCTATTAAAGTGTGTTGTTACCGGTGATGGCTCGTCGGATCTCGGTGGCGGCGGCTTCTCTCATCTCCAGAGAGGCCTGCTCGCTGTACCAGGCCGTGTGGGGCGTGCAGATCAGGTTCGGGGCGTCCTTCAGAGGCCCCTGAGCAAAACTGAAACCAAAACCAACACGAAATACACACCTGACATGAATAAATACGAAAGAGAGGTCAGAAGTGTGGCTGTTTCTCTTTGATATTATTCACTGTTCTTCACGTGACGGTGCGTTCAGGTGCTCCTCGGAAACTCGGATTATCAGGTGTGTTCAGTCAGAAAGTCAGAACATTCTAAACCATTCTAAAAATGTATTAATGTTGTGTTTAAATGAGTGAATCCAGTCACAGCAGCAGTTATTAGCAGCACCTCAAGAAAAGGAAGACTATTCAAAACAAAAGAAGTGAACATAAACCTCTAAATACAGACGGAAATAAATAAATAACTAGTATTTTGTCTAAATAAGTCTAAATGGACAAAAACTAGTGTCAAATGATCAAGTTATTAATGTGAAAACAGTTTTAAATGACAAATATTAAACTAAAATATCCTCCATGTTGAAATAATTCAGTTCCAGAGCTGTTGTTCAGACTCAGAAAAACGTTTTCCCGAGTTCCCGAGGAGCACATGAACGCACCACAAGTTTTCCTCGAGAAGAACGACAAATGTCAAAAGAGGAAAACTCAAATGTATAGATCACAAAACAAAAAGATCTAATCTGGGAATGAGGCCAGGATTTAGCTTTTATTTTGAAATGACAGTAAAAGATAATATTATGATGAACACAAATGTCAAACTCATGCTCTTTGTGTCTTTTTGTGATTATTTTTTCACTGAATAAAAGTCAAATCCAGGTTTACTCTGTTTTTATTTAAACTCAAAAATGTCTGGAAAAATGTTGAAGTTGTTTTATAATTATATCCACATCCATTTGTTCTAGAGGCACTTTGGGATTAATTTCATTTTTTTTTTATGAAAACCTTGCTTATTATTGAATAAAGTGAAGACATTGACGAGGGTTTGTTCTGTCTTTATTCACTTTGATTCCAGATTTAAATGTTTAAAACTTTCCTTCTTCGTGTTGTTGATGAATATAACGTCAACATGGAATTCTCTGGATAAATACTTTACTTTTTCCACGTGTTTATTATTCAAATTATGACACATAAAAACACACACAAAAAAAAATCATAATTCTGCCAAATTTATGATAAAAACACTATCTATGATTTATCTTTTTTTCAAAATAAAATGAGTGAAAAGAAAATAGGCTTTTCTCTCTTTTTTTTTTTTTTTTTTTTACAATAAATTAAACAACAAAAGAGAAGCCTATTGCATTCTATCACAGCTGAATGACAATTAATAAAAGTAATGTTATAGAAAGCCCTGTGATTGGTTAAAAGCCACTTACGGCTCAATAAGTTCATAATTTACCGTCTTTACTTTTCTTATTTAGGTTCATTACTTTCACTGTTTCCATTTTGCAGTAAATCTGATTTTCTAAAGTGACTCACGTGAAGGGCTCCGTCTCGTGGACGTCCAGCGCGGCGCCTCGTATCCGTCCCTCTTTCAGAGCCTGGGCCAGGGCTTTCTCATCGACCAGGCCTCCTCGGGCAGTGTTCACCAGGAAGGCTCCCTGACGCATCTGCAACACCCGGAACCAGCTCAGATTAACACAACAAACACAACAAACACAACAAACAAGCTCCAAGTGATGTTTCAGCTTTAATTCTGGACTTATGCAACAAAAACACAAAATGAAAGAAATCTGATCAGTTATTTCCCAGTTTCAACGATATATCTGTCCCACGTCCTGTTTCCAAAAGAGACATTTAGAAATAAACAATATGGTGATAAAAATAAAGAGA
This sequence comes from Rhyacichthys aspro, assembly GCA_036850595.1. Classification (NCBI taxonomy): domain Eukaryota; kingdom Metazoa; phylum Chordata; class Actinopteri; order Gobiiformes; family Rhyacichthyidae; genus Rhyacichthys; species Rhyacichthys aspro. Next base: position 1,841,914 of record CM072166.1, on the reverse strand, counting down.
ACAAGGCTAAACTTAAGCATAAATAAATCATTAACACATTAAAAGTCCTAAAAAAGTGACCAAAATGCTAACACAGAAATAAAATGAGGCTAAAATAATCTAAACGTCAAGTAAAAAGAACAAAACGTCATTAAAAATGGACATATTAAAAGGGAACACATCAAAACTAAACAGAATCAAACAGTAATTGAGGCACAAAATCTAAAATGGCAACAAAATGTGACTAAATACAAATAAAGCAAGGTTAGAGTTAAACAAAAACAGCAGAAAAATGAACAAAACTCAACACAACACAATAAAACACAATAACACAATAAAAAACATCACTAACGTGAAGCTAAGTGGTTAGAAAAAGGCTAATGTAAAGTGGCAGTAAAAATATATTTAAAAAATTATAATATATAAATTAAAGGTAAAAAAAAAATAGAAAAACTAATCTAAAACATGCAAAAAAAAAATTCAAATAAATAAATTCACAAAATGTACATCAAATAAAAATAAAACAAAATGAGGCTAAAAATTAACAATTGCAACATTTAACAAAACGGCATTAAACAAAACATTAGTAAAGAGTAAGAAATGATACAAAAGAATTGAGAGAGTGGAAAAATGAGTAATAAAATGTTAAAAAAGGAACAAAAAGAGTCAGAAATGAGGCTAACGTTGAAGAAAATGGCACTAAATCTACAGCGCATCGCAATAAAACAAATGAAAATGATCGAGGTTTTGAAGATAAACAATTAATGAACAAAATCAGCAACAAAATGAAGCTAAAAATAAATAAAGTCATGTTAAAAGAACTATTTGACACATTTTTCTTTAATTTGGCTAAAAACAGGTTCATTATTTTCTAGTTTTTCCAGTTGTTTTGTTAAATCTTTTGATCTGAAGAGAGACGTTGATTTACATCAGACGTTTTATTTTGAAAGGTTTGAAGAGATATTAAAGGTGACAAAAGCCAAGAAGATGAATCATTGAGTCCTTTGTCGCTGTGACGGCATCAGTTTTGGGAAAAAGCCGAGTCTTTATCTAAAAACGGGACGAGGTCGAGCTGCTTTTACAGAAATAAACAACGACGATACGAAGCGCTGCAAAAATCAAACTAATCCCTTTAATCTTGACACGAGCTCGAATCCAAGGTCCTTTCACTGGAGACGGGCTTTTATTAGAGCTCCGTTTTATTTTTTATTTGACAGAAACACACAGAGAAAGGGTTAGAGGCAAAAAAATAAATGAGATGTGACAGAAAATAAGCTCCAGAAAAAATGTGAAAAATAGTCTTCTTCTTTGTTAAAACAGTTAAATGTGTCTTTGTGTAGGGTTTTTAGCTCTGAAAAAGTTAGTGTAGCTTTTGAAACTTAAAGTAAATGTTTTGTTGAACGTTTTGCAAATATCTTTAGAGTTTTCATGAACCACTTTATGGAGAAAAGTAGAACTGTTTCAACAAATGAGCTTTAAACATTTATATTCTTCCTCGACATAAGACTGTGTTTTGCCTTTTCTCTTTCAATTCCGTGTTTTTAGATCCACTCTTTTGTGTCTTTCTTGGTCTTAACATCAGAGTAAAGAGGTTAACGGGCCTCTTTTATTGATTCTTGAGTAAAAGTACAGACAAAGATACTGTTTAAGTCAATTAACTCTGAGTAAGTGTGATTTCTGCTGCTGACAGTGTTCCTCAGAGTCTTGCAGTTCCCAGTGTCTCCTGCAGGTGTCACTCTCTGCTGCAGCCCCTGGTTTTGAGCCTGTCTTGACTCAGAGAACGGTCCCCTGTGGGTCTCTCGGCCGGGGGCCCCCCTGCGGAGCCCCTCGTCCACGTATCTGACGTGGGCTGGAGCTAATCGCGTTTGACGAAGCAAAGGAATGAATTTAATAAAGATCTGCTGCTCGTGTTTCTGACGACGCTCAGATCTGACACTGATCCAGAAGAACTCTGGAATAACACCGACCAGAGTCAGGTCAGGACCCACCTTATCTACAGCACACAGGTCAAACCTAAGGCCCACGGGCCAAATGCAGCCCTCTGAAATGTTTTATACGGCCCTTTAATAGAATTAGAAAGTGATATTTATGGATCTAGGTTTTAACTGGATTTGAACAGGTTTTAGATTAATTTAAAGAGGTTTTAGTCAAATTACAACAGGTTTTAGATGGATTTGAACAGGTTTTAGATTGATTTAAAGAGGTTTTAGTCAAATTACAACAGGTTTTAGATGGATTTGAACAAGTTTTAGATTGATTTAAACAGGTTTTAGATGGATTTGAACAGGTTTTAGATGGATTTGAACAGATTTTGATTGGATTTGAACAAGTTTTGACTGGATTTGAACAGGTTTTAGTAAGATTTTAACCGGCTTTAGTTGGATTTTTGCTTCAAAGGTACATAAAACTTGTTCAAATCGACTTGAAACCTGTTCAAATCCATCCAAAACCTGTTTAAATCCATCCAAAACCTGTTCAAATCCATCCAAAACCTGTTCAAATCCATCTAAAACCTGTTCAAATCCATCTAAAACCTGTTCAACTGCATCTAAAACCTGTTCAAATTCATCTAAAACCCGTTCAAATCCATCTAAAACCCGTTCAAATTCATCTAAAACCTGTTCAACTCCATCTAAAACCTGTTCAAATCCATCTAAAACCTGTTCAAATCCATCTAAAACCTGTTTAAATCCATCTAAAACCTGTTCAACTCCATCTAAAACCTGTTCAAATCCATCTAAAACCTGTTCAAATCATTAAAACATTACCAAAACAAAATACAAATTAAAAATATAATAAAATAAAAAAAATAAAATAAAAAATAAATTAAATTAAATTAAAATTTAATCTATTTTAATTTTTAATTTTTAATTTTTTTTAATTTAATCATAAACCCGTTCAACTCCATCTAAACCTGTTCAACTCCATCTAAAACCTGTTCAACTCCATCTAAAACCTGTTCAACTCCATCTAAAACCCGTTCAACTCCATCTAAGACCAGTCTGACAGTCTGGTACCTGTTTGATGGTGAAGTCGTTGATGAGGTGGTGGTTGTGTTCGTTCAGGTTGCAGTGGAGGGACACACAGTCGCTCTGATAAAGCAGGTCCTGCAGAGTGTAGACCCTCTGGACGCCCAGCGACCGCTCCAGTCCGTCCTGAAGGTACGGGTCGTAGAAGATCACGTTGAAGCCGAACACTTTGGCCCGAACTGCGACGGCTTGCCCCGAACGACCTGCGAATACGAACAGAAACCAGAGAGAAACGTGTTAATGTACGGAACCGAACTCTGGAAACGAGGCTCTGAGTTTTATTAAGAGACGATCTACAGAAGAAAGCAGGACTAAAATCTAAAGTATTTCTCTTTCAGAAGCGAGCTGTGAGCAGGATCGATGAGCTCTCTTACTCTCAAGGCTTTTCTTTTGTGGCTCAACAATACGTCAAGCTCTTTTTTCTCTGAAGCCGCCGATAAAAAGCTGCTTCTATTTTTTATCCGAGAACAGCAACAGACACAAGACTCAGAAGTTATCGACGGTGAACTGCTTTTTCAAAATAAACTTTATTAAAATCCACTTGTTATTTCCAGATCTGCCATTTTAAACTCTCTTTTTTTTTAAGACTCAAGATTCAAAGTGTTTATTGTTGTATGAAGAAAGAATCTAAATCTTGTGATATCAGGTGGTGATTTAGTTTTTATTCAGTATCAATAGTAGCAGGCTTTTCTGTTTTCTGTTGGATATGACTTTTGTCTCACAAATGTTAAAAATAAGGGCTGTTTGTTTGTTTTCTGCTTCAGTCTTTCAAACAAATAAACCTGGCTCAAAAATAACATTGGTCTTTTTACATTTTTGTTTCCTCTGCCATTTTATGAACCCTACATTTAACCATTTTTCCTGCAATTGTCTCATAATGAACCAAACAGAACATTATAACTCTAGACCGTTGTGTTTTTAAGTCAGAGTCTGCAGCTTTAACCTCGTCCGAAGTCCGTTACGTGAGTTTATTTTATTTCTCTGTGAATCTCAGCACAGACTCTGTAGCGGCTGCTGCCGAGTGAGAGCTGAATGTGAGGATACGACTTTTTTGACGCAAACTCAGAGACACTCAGCAGTTATTCTTTATAGAAAGGTGCTTTAAGTTTGTGGTAAATATAGTAAATGTTTTGTAAAACCATTTCTGTCACGTTTTCCTGCAGCTGCCTGGATCTAAACAGAGAGAAGTGATACGGATCAATATAAAGCTGCAGTTTAATGATACTATTCTTGTTTATGAGGAGAGTAATGTAAAGCACTGCAAAACACAAAATTAAACTGATCAGAATATCAATTTATGATTTATTATTAACAGTGATGAGAGTAGGCTTATACAAACAGACTCTGACTGTTATTAAATTAGTTTTCTGTTTTGTACAAAGAATTATGTTGATCTGAGTTAGATTTACTGGAGCAGATTAAACAAGAACAATCTTATCTTCTTGGCAAACTCCAAACCAATGTATTTCAATATTAAGTTGTAGAACAAAACCTATATTGAATTA